>CAUYPK010008253.1:0-16803 GCA_963574355.1 Loris lydekkerianus | reverse complement strand
TCAATCCTGTAATTTCTCTACTGGGCATATACCCAGAAGACCAAAAATCACATCATAACAAAGATATTTGTACCAGAATGTTTATTGCAGCCCAATTCATAATCGCTAAGTCATGGAAAAAGCCCATGTGCCCATCAATCCATGAATGGATTAATAAATTGTGGTATATGTACACCATGGAATATTATGCAGCCTTAAAGAAAGATGGAGACTTTACCTCTTTCATGTTTACATGGATGGAGCTGGAACATATTCTTCTTCGTAAAGTATCTCAAGAATGGAAGAAAAAGTACCCAATGTACTCAGCCCTACTATGAAACTAATTTAGGGCTTTCACATGAAAGCTATAACCCAGTTACAACCTAAGAATAGGGGGAAGGGGGATAAGGAGGGGAGGGAGGGGGGATGTGGGTAGAGGGAGGGGAATTGATGAGATTACACCTGTGGTGCATCTTACAAGGGTATATGTAAAATTTAGTAAATGTGGAATGTAAATGTCTTAGCACAATAACTAAGAAAATGCCAGGAAGGCTATGTTACTATTGTGATGAAAATGTGTCAAACGGTCTATGAAGCCCCATGATCATATCAATGTACACAGCTATGATTTAATAAAAAAAAACAACTGAGAATGTCTGTTCATTGGAGACAACACTAAGAGAATGGAAAGCTATGAAGCAGAGTAGGAGAGGATATTTGAAATACATACTTGGTGAAGAACTCTTATCTAGACTGTATAAAGGACTCCTAGATTCGGCCGGAAAAGGCCGACATCCTTGTAAAAAAATGGGCAAAAGACTTAAACAGGAGTTTTACCAAAATGGATAAAAAATGACTAATAAACACGTATTCAGAGTTTAAAAAACGCAGATTAAAACCACATGGTACTGTTGCACACACACCATCATGGTTAAAATATTTTAGAAAGCTAGGAAATAACAGGTGTGGGTGAGAATGTGGGGCAACTGTAATTCTGATACATGGCTGGTGGGAAATTAAATTGATAGGACTGTTTGGGAAATCTATTTGCCAGCATCCCCTAGAGCCAGACTTACACAGATCCTGTGACTCAGCAGTTTCATTTCTTGGTATAAATTTAACAGAAATACGTACATATGTGCACCGAGAGACTTTTAAAAGAATTTTATAGTGTCACTCTTGGTATTATAATAGTTACAACTAGACACAACCCCAATCCTCACCAATGGGAGTGTGACTCAATAAATTATGGTGCATGCGCCTGGTAGAAAAAAGCACCAGTGAACGTGAACGAACCACAAATACGTGTAAAAATTCGGACAAATCATATGCATAATTTTGAGTAAAAGAAACTAGACGAAAAAAGGATACATACTGTGTGAGTCTAATTGACATTGAGTTCAAAAGCTGGACACACTTAGCTGTGTGTTAGAAGTCAGGATGGTGACTGCCCTTGGGGTGGTGACATGGGGGCATTTGAACCTCCTGGAAGAGGGTCAGGGAGTCGGATGAGGCCTGGGAATGTCAAGGGTTTCCAGTTACACAGGTGTGTTTGGTCTGGAAGAATTCACTGAGTTGTACACGTATGACTTGCACACGTTTTTCATGTATGTTATATAGTAATCGAATTTATAAAAATATTTGTGGGCTCCCGCTGCATATTTACTGGGCTTGACATAGGGGAACTATCAGCTATCACTGAGCTAGTGAATGCCACGGACCCGCTGGGTGGCCTCAGGTTAAGAGACCTCATTTCCTTTATCTATAAATTGAGAATCCTAATTCCTCCCCCTAATCAAACCCAGCTGGTGAATTCCCTCTTCACCCGTCCCTTCTGCCCACAAAGAGACAAGCACTCCCTGCCATATGCCTCTTTGTTTATTTCCACCCAGAGCTACCTTTCAAATCCTGGCCCGGAATTGCAAGGCAAGGAGGGGTAGGGGGAGTCCTGGCCTCCAACTCTGTGCATCCTACCGCCCTGCTGCTGAGATCCGTAGGAGGAGCATGAAATATTTAAAAGCTCAAATTGAAATCCTGTTAGCGCCCGGTTTTGTAGAGCCAAGATCTCCAGCCCCAGAACATCAGTATCTGTTTGCTGGTGTCATTTAGGGACCCCGGCTTTCCAAATCATTGACTGAACCTTTCTGCCAATCCGACACTTTTAGGGTAATTTAACTTAATAATACCTTCGTTGGCACCGGCGCCTCTTTCTGAAGGGTGATTACCATAGAAGTTATTTTAGGTTGTTTAATGGAATGTAGTAAATTCTCAATTGACAGGGCAGATCCTCAGAATGGCTTTTCAAAGTGTTTACCTTTCAAAGCTTCCCCCCTCACTCTACCAAACTTACTACTTTGAGCTGGTGAAGACTTCATAAATTATTAGCAATTGCTCTCCCCCCTGTGTTCACATGCATCATTAATTCTTTGTAAAAAGTTCAAACTGTCCGGGGCTTAATTGTTATCACTTGGAGAACGCCTGGAAATGGATGCAGGCTCTATTATTTCTGTCAGAAATTTTGACTTATTGCTCTTGATATTTTACCCATCACATCATATCCTCAGTACAAGTGAGAGGAGAAAAAGAGGGAAGGAGGAAAAAAGAACATAAATGCCTTCCCTTGAAACAAAACAAAAAAGTAATAATATATATATATTTCTGGGGAGAAAAGTCAAGGAGCCAGCTGACAAAATAATAGTTCAAATCCCCCCAAGAAAAGGGAGGAGGGCAGCATTTAGGAGGAAATTTGTATGGCAAATTTTATTGGCTTGAACAGTATTTTTATTCTAAGTTTTGAAGGTTCTGTAACTCTGGGAGTCTAATGTTTGATGATTCTGAGATGTTGAGATTCTTTGAGTCCAGGTTTCCAAGGAGCTTCATTTTTGAGGATAATTTAATCCCACAGTCCAATACTCAGGACTGCTTAGAGGTACAGTCTGCCAGGATTAGGATATAGACAACCATCACAGGAACAGCATTTGTTGGGAGACAGCCCAGGCACTGTGCTGAACTCTTCATGTGCATCACCTTACTTCATTCTCACATCACTCTAAATAGGTGCTGTTATGAGCCTCTATTTATAGTTGGGAAAACTGAGGCACAGAGAGGTTGAGTAACTTACTCAGGGACACACAGCTGCGTAGAAAGCAGAGTTAAACTCTGACTCCAGGTCCCATATGTGTATAACTTAAGTATATTGCATCCCATATCAAGACACTGCTCTTTTGCTGCACATGGCATGCTGTGGATCAGTGCGTGTCAACTCAAGCGACCACACTGGTATATGAGTCTATTGTCAAATCACTTCCCCAGTGACCCAGCCCTGGCCTATCTTTATGAATACTGCTCATCCAGTCCCAGAGGTCTTCCTTTCCCATTTATTCTACAAAGTCACCTCTTCCAAGAAGTCTTCAATCACCACAGCTAGAAGTGATTACTCCATCCTTTGGATCCTTACAATGGTTGGTACCAGGAAAGGTGATGGTGAGATAGTCAAAAGCATGGATTATGAGGTTAGAGGCATTTGGGTTGAAATCTTTCTTCTCCCTCTAAGTCAGTTGTGCTGAGCTTGAGTTAGGCATGCCATTTAAACCTCAGCTTTCTCATTTGTAAAATGGGTGTAACAACCTCTTCCTCTGTTGTGAAGATGGAGGGTTGTGCTCAGAAGGAGCTTAGTACACTGCCACAAAACCACCAGTGCTTGGTAAATGTTAACTATTGTTCTGCCTTTGAGTAGAGTTATTGATAAGTATGCCCTATCTCTCATCTTGAGTATTAAGTGGGTTAGAGTATGAGGATAAACATTCTTTTTGCCCAGTCAATATTTATTCTCAATGGAATTTAGAAATTTCTTTGCAAGATAATTCTAAGATATAATGTTTTAAAATATATATGTTTTTAAATTTCATTTTTGATTGGAAAATAGTAATTGTATATATTTATGGGGTACAATGTGATATTTGGATATGCTTACCACGTGGAATGATTAAATAGAGCTAACTCACCAATCTATCATATCATATACTTATCATTTTTGTGGTGAAAACATTTAAAAACTACTCTTTCTAGCAATTTTGAAATATGCAGTGTGTTATTATTTATTATAGTCACCATTCTGTGTACAGATAATGGGAGCATATTCCTTCTGTCTACCTAAAACTTTGTACCCTTTGATCAACACCTGTCCTTTCCCCACACATCCCCTTCCCTCCACCTCTGATAATCACATGGTACTCTATATTTCCATAAATCCAACTTCGTTTGGTTTCACATATAATTGAGATCATGCAGTATATGTCTTTTTGTGTCTGATTCATTTTATTTGGCAAAATGTCTCCCATGTTTACCCATGTCAAAAATGACAGGAATTTGTACCATTTCTCCTCTATCGATTCAGCTATTGTTGGATAGGCAGGTTGCTTTTATATCTTAGCTATTGTGAATAATGCTGTAACATACATGGGAGTGCAAATATCCCTTTGGCTCAATTCCTTCAGATATAGACCCAAAATTGGGATTGCTGGATCATATGGTAATCTCAGTTTTAGTTTTCTAGGAAGGCTCTATATTACTGTCCATAATGATAACATTCCCACCAAGGGGGTACAAAGACTCACTATTTCCCCCCCTTTTGCCTTTTTGATAATTGCCATTCTAACAGGTGATACTTCATTGTGATTTTAATTTGTTATTTCCCCTATAATTAGCGATTAGCATGTTTTCACCTATCTTTTGGCCATGTGTAGGCCTTCTTTTGAGAAGTGTATGGTTTTGCCCATTTTTAAATTGGGTTATTTGTTTTCTGGTTACTGAATTGTTTGACTTCTTTTTGATATTAGCTTCTTATTTGTTGCCTGTGCTTTTGGGGTCATATCTAAGACATCTTTGCCCAGAATGATGTCATGGGACATGTTTCCTCTTTTCTTTCAGTAGTTTTACAGCTTTAGGTCTTATGTTGAAGTTGTTAAACCATGTTGAGTTGATTTTGTATACACATATGATGTGAAATAGGGTGCAATTTTATTCTTCTGCTTGTTGATATCCGGTTTTGTCAATATCATTTATTGAACAGACTGTCCTTTCTTCGTTGTTGTTGGCCATTTTTTTTCTTTTTTTTATTGTTGGGATTCGTTGAGGGTACAAGAAACCAGGTTACACTGATTGCATTTGTTAGGTACAGTCCCTCTTATACTTGTGTCTTGCCCCCAAAAGGTGTGTCACACACTGAGACTGCCACCCACTCCCTCTTCCCTCTCTCTGTTCCTCCTTTCCCCCTACCACCCCTTCTCTCTCTCTCTGCTCTCCCCTTCCCAACCCCCCACCATGTACTAGGTCATTAATTGTCCTCATATCAAAATTGGGTACATAGGATTCATGCTTCTCCATTCTTGTGATGCTTTACTAAGAACCATGTGTCCTACTTCCATCCAGGTTAATACAAAGTCTCCATTTTTTTTTAATGGCTGAATAGTATTCCATGGTATACATACAGCACAGCTTGTTAATCCATTCCTGGGTTGCTGAGCATTTAGGCTATTTCCAATTGTAAATTGAGCTGTGATAAACAGTCTAGTGCAAGTGTCCTTGTGGTAAAAGGATTTTTTTCCTTCTGGGTAGATGCCCAGTAATGGGATTGTAGCATCAAATGGGAGGTCTAGCTTGACTTCTTTGAGGGTTCTCCATACTTCCTTCCAAAAAGGTTGTATTAGTTTGCAGTCCCACCAGCAGTGTAAAAGTATTCTTTTCTCCCCACAGCCACACCAGCATCTGCAGTTTTGAGATTTTATGATGTGGGCCATTCTTGCTGGGGTTAGGTGGTATCTCAGGGTGGTTTTGATTTACATTTCTTTAATAATTAGGGATGATGAGCACTTTTCATATGTTTGCTAGCCATTCATCTGTCTTCATTAGAGAAGGTTCTATTCATCTCTCTTGACCACTAATACATGGGATTGTTGGCTTTTTTTGTGTGGATTAATTTGAGCTCTCTATAGATCCTAGTTATCAAGCTTTTGTCTGATTCAAAATATGCAAATTTCCTTTCTCATTGTGTAGGTTGTCTATTTGCTTTGATTGTTATCTCCTTAGCTGTACAGAAGCTTTTCAGTTTAATTAAGTCCCACTTATTTATTTTTGTTTTGTTGCAATTGCCACGGAAGTCTTCTTCATAGTCTTTCCTTAGGCTGATATCTTCAAGTGTTTTTCCTATGCTTTCTTTAAGGATTTTTATCATTTCATGATTTAAAGTTAAGTCTTTTACCCATCTTGAATCAATTTTTGTGAGTGAAGAAAGGTGTGGGTCCAGTTTCAGTCTTTTATATGTGGATATCTAGTTCTCCTAGCACCATTTTTTTTATTATTGTTATAATTATTATTTTTCGCAGTTTTTGGCCAGGGCTGGGTTTGAACCCGCCACCTCTGGCATATGGGGCTGGCGCCCCACTCCTTTGAGCCACAGGTGCCGCCCCCAGCACCATTTATTGAATAGGGAGTCTTTCCCCCAGTGTATGTTCTTGTTTGGTTTATTGAAGATTAGGTGGCTGTAAGGTGTTAGTTTCATTTCCTGGTTTTCTATTTGATTCCAAATGTCTGTGTCTCTATTTTTGTGCCAGTACCCTGCTGTCTTGACCACTATGGCTTTGTAAAATCTGGTATGGTGATGCCCCTGGCTTTGTTTTTATTACTAAGAACTGACTTAGCTATATGGGTTTTTTTCTCATTCCATACAAAATGCAGAATCATTTTTTCCAAGTCTTGAAAGTACGATGTTGGTTTTTTAATAGGGATGGCATTGAATTGGTATATTGCTTTGGGAAGTAGAGATATTTTAACAATGTTGATTCTTCTCAGCCATGAGCATGGTGTCTTCCATTTGTTAATATCCTCTGCTATTTCTTTTCGTAGGGTTTCATAATTTTCTTTAATAGAGGTTGTTGTTGGCACTTTTGCCAAAATTCAACTGACCATGTCCATTCACATGGAGAAACTATTAAAAGAAAAAAAAAGCCTCAATTGGCCATAAATGCATGAATTATCTCTGGACTCTCTATCCTGTTCCCTTTGTCAATGTTGATTTATTCCAGTGCCATGCTTTTCATTCCTATAGCTTTGTGATAGATTTTAAAGGCAGGGAGTACAATGCCTCCAACTTGTTTTTTTCTCCCCCAATATTGCTTTGATTATTCAAGGTCTTTTGGGGATTCATACAAATTTTAGGACTGTTTTTCTATTGTGAAAAATGATGTTGGAATTTTGGTAGAGATTGCTTTGAATCTGTACACCATATCAGGTACTATGGACATTTTAACAACATTAATTCTTTCAGTCCACGAACGTGGGACACTTTTCCATTTCTGCATGGATGTCATTTGCTGCATGATGGTGTTTTGGTTGTCAGTAAAGGACTGCACATATGACGGTGGTCCCATGAGATTATCATGGAGCTGAACAATTCCTATGGCCTTGTGATATCTTGAAGATCCTAGACTAATATCTATATTTGTGTCTTAGTTTTTAACAAAAACATGTAAGAAGTGAAATAAATAACATATTTAAAAAATAGAAAAGCTTATAGAATAAGAATATAAAAGAAAATATTTTTATACAGCTGAAAAATGTTTGTGTTTTAATCTAAGTGTTATTATAAAAGAGTAAAAAGGTTTTAACATTTTATGAAGTATAAGGTTGATTTATTATTGGAAAAAATTTAAATAAATTTAATGCAACCTAAGTCTTCTGTGTTTATAAAGTCTATAGCAGCATAGTGTAATCCTAAGCCTTCTCATTCACTTATCACTCACTTACAGACTCACCTAGATGTATCATTTTTTTTTGTCTTTTACACTGTATTTTTACTGTACCCCCCCCTTTTTGAGACAGCGTCTCATTTTATTGTCTTTGGTAGAGTGCCATGGTGTCATAGCTCACAGCAACTTAAAATTCTTGGGCTCAAGCAATCCTCTTGTCTCAGCTTCCCAAGTAGCTGGACATACAGGCACCTGTCACAACATCCAGCTATTTTTTCTTTTTTCTTTTAGAGATGGGTTCTCACTCTTGCTCAGGCTGGTCTTGAACTGACCTCAGGCAATCCACCTGTCTTGGCCTTGCAAAGTGCTAGGATTAAGGCATGAGACACTGCTCCCAGCCCCACTGTACCTTTTCTATGTTTAGATATGTTCAGATACTTACTACTGTGCTGCAGTTGCCTATGGTATTCGGTATTAATACTTGCTGAATAGGTTTGTAGCTTAAGAGCAATAGGCTATATCATACAGCCTATGATGCCAGCTAGGTTTGTGTCAATACACTTTGATGTTCCCACAATGATACAATCACCAAAAACACATTTCTCAGTGTCATATCGCTGTCATTAAGTGAAACATGACTGTATTTGTGCTCTCTATATTTTATTTCAACAATGTTTTATAGATTTCAGTATACACATCTTTCAGCTTCTTGGTTACATTTACTCCTAAGTATTTTAGTTTTTCTTTCTGCTGCTCTTGTAAATGGGATTGATTTTTAAATTTCATTTTCAGATAGTTCATTACTAGTGTAAAGAAACGCTACTAATTTTTGTGTGTTGATTTTGTACCCTGCAACTTTACTGAGCTTGTTTATCAGCTCTAATAGTTCTTCTTTTTTGGTATGGATTCTTTAGGATTTTCTGATGTAACATCATATCATCAGCAAATAGAGATGCTTTCCTATTTGGATGCCCTTTATTTCTTTTTCTTATCTAATTTCTCTGGCTAGAACTTCTAGTGCTATGTTGAATAGAAGGGTTGAGAGTGGGCAAACTTGTCTCGTTTCTGAGGTTAGAGATGTTTTCAGCTTTCCATTACTGAATATGTTAGCTGTGAGCTTTTTCATTTGTGGATTTTATTGCACTGAGTTACATTCCTTCAATGCCTAATTTATTGAGAGCTTTTATCATGAAAGAATGTTGAATTTTTTAAAATGCCTTTTCTGCATCAACTGAGATAGATGTTTTTTGTACCTCTTTCTGCTATATGGTGTATCATGTTTATCGATGTTTATGTGATCCATATATGTTGAACAAGGATCAGTATCTTTTGAGCATTTACTATGGGACTAGTCGCTGTCCCGGAAAGCTGGAGGCTTTCTGTTTGTGGCATCACTTGACCTTCTTGACCACCTTCTGAGCCAAAGAATAATCCGTTCTTTGAGAATGAGGGGACCAAATCTCAGAAATTTAATCATCTTGCTCATGGTCACAGGGCTGGTGTCTAATGGTTCTGACATTCAAAATTAGATGGGAAGCCTGAGTTTCCCAGTTTGAAAAAGGAGGGTGTTGTCTTTTTCTTCTCTGAGTTCTTTTCTGTAAGCTCCATGAAGACTATTTGGCTGGCTTTGTCCCATCCTTAGACCTGGGCCTGGGAAGGCCATTGGCTGTATGAGTCAGGCAAGCAAGGAGCCATGTTTCCTGGGTGACTGTAGTGAATTGCTTTGATTTGATATACCTCCTCCTGCGTGCTTCTCTCTTTTTGTTGGTCTTCATGAGCCTCTTTTCTTCATGAGGCAAAAGGATAGAAGGGGTTGTTGTTGCAATGATGTCAGAAGTTTCTTCTGGATTGAGGGTGCAGGTGTGTGGGAGCAGTTGGGCCAGGAGTCAGGACACAGGAGTCTGGCCCTGCCATATATATGACGCTTGGAATATCTCTTTCTCTTTCTGGACACAATTGAAAAAACATGTGCATCTTGGTAGCTTCCATACTGTTTCTGTTGTGAAGCACTGGACTTGGAAGGTACAATGAAATTACCATGAGAAAGCCTCAGGTAAGATACAAGAGGAGCTGCTGTGGATGGAGAGGGAATGGGGTTACTGCTCCCTCGCTCCCAGCTCCCCTCTGGTTTCCAAGGCACTTGCAACGAGCACCCATACTCCATGGAGCAGTTTTAAATGAGATAACCAAATGGTCCCTGAGGATGCTGTCGTATTCTATTTCTCTTGTCATCCTCCACAATTGAACTCAAGGTTAGAACTTCACAGTTGAACAAAGTGAGCTGGTCTAATGACCTGGGTATTTGAATGCAGCTGTGGGTAGAGTGGTCCTGGCCGTTTTTTTATAACTGCTTTGATATGTGGGTCTCCAATTTCTCCCAGGCCAAAAACTTGCTTGTGCTTCAAGTCCTGTGGGTCAACTCTCAGTTTCTGATGTAGCCACCTCTCTAGATGCCTCTCTGATTTCTTGCTGTGCAAGGAAGTGCTGCTGTCAACAAATGAGGTGAGAACATTATGGCAAATCCTAGCACATCAAAGATTGTCTGGGCTAGTGGCAGACACGTTGGTGTCTTGGTGGTTCTCATGGGAGGAAAAGGAAGGATGAGGGTCTACCACTCCTGCTTTTACAGAGGACCTGCACACTGACTTTTTTTCTATATGCATATGTACTTTTAAAATTATTTTTATTTAGTGTTTTACTTTTATTTTCCCCTATTTCATACAGAAAGCAGTAGAGACTAAGACAGTAGTGTGCTGGAAGGTGTTCCTTACAGCTAATAAGAATCCATTGTGTGGATTTTTCCCAACTCTGTTATCAGTGAACTCAAGCCGATAGCTTGAAATTGTTTACAGGGAGAGTATTTACACCATGGAAAGTGGCCAACCCTACAAACCAGTGTTCTCTCCCAGGAGAGCCAGTTGTTAAGCATTTACCAGCATCCCCAGAGGATCTAATATAACAAACACTTGTGCACTCACCACTCAGCTTTGATATCTTGACATTTTGCTATATTTGTTTTAGACCTTTTCTTTTAAGAGCTAAAATAATATAAAAACAGTTGGTTCCATCTGTATTATGCTTCACAATCCCATTCATTTTCTTCCTGCTCCAGAAATACAGTCCCATCCCAAACTTGATGTTTATCATGCTTTAAAAATATTTTTACTACATATGTGTCCATAAATAATACATGGTATTGTTTTGCATATGCTTAGATTTATATCCATGATATTACACCATATGTATCATTCCACAACTTTTATTTTTAAATACATTTTAAGTTTTTAAAAAAGGTTTATACATGTTGATATATGTAATTCTAGTTCATTCATTTTAATTTCTATATGGTATTCCATTGTATAAATATATTAACATTAATTTATTCTTTCTTCCATTGATGGACATGTAGGCTGTTTCTAATTTTTGTACGTGTTTCCTGGTGCACATATGCAAGAGTTTTGGGGGTATAAACTTAGAAGTAGAATTTCTAGGTGCAAGGATATGCATGTATTAATCTCTACTAGATATTGCCAGATTGTTCCCCAAAATGATTGTACAAATTTACACTCCCACCAGCAGTGAATGAGAATTCTTGCCAATAATTGATTTTGTCAGATGGTTTAATATTTTCCATAATATTTCCCATTTACGATGGGAGTAAAATGATATTTCTTTGGGTTCAATTTGCATTTCCCTAATTACTAGTGGGGTTGTACACATTTCCATATTGGTCATTTATTTTTCTTTTCTGTGAATTATCTATCCATTCATTATACCATTTTCCTCCTACTGTGTTGTTTATATTTTTGTAAATCAATTTTTAAAAAACATTCTTGTTCCTAATCCTAATCCTTTGTGATTAGAAAAAGGGACCTTTTTTTTTTTCCCCTACCAGTACTTGCATTGTTTTTTAATATTGTATGAGATATCTCTGACTCCATAGAAGTTTTAAAATTTCATCGAGTCACATTTATCCATCTTTTATTATACTATTTGTGCCTTTGTGTCTAGTTTAACATAAATAGTCCATCATGAGGCTATATCTTTCTATGATTTATTGCACAATTTAAAAACTTTAGTTTTCTCTGTTCTTTAATCAACTTAGAATTTGTTTTTGTGTCATATGTGAGGTAGGAATCTACTTTATTTTTTCCCATGTATACATCTAATTGTCCTAAGATAATTTAAACACAACTTATCTTTTTTTATTTCTAATTTTCAATAATGTTTTGTAGTTTTATTGTGCATTTGACTTGGACATTTTTCATTACGTTTATTTCTAGGTATTTGATATTTTTGATGCTATTGTAGTTTGATGATTTTCAAAAATTTTATTTTCAATTTGTTCATTGTTGTTATATAGAAATAAAATTGATCTTTGTATACTGAATCTGTATCCAGTAACATTGTTACATTGAAATAGCAATGCTACCAGTTTATATATGTTTTTGGATCATCTACAAACAGAATCATGTTGCTAATGAAAAAAGACAATTTTATTTCTTCACTGTCAGTCCTTTACCCTTTAATTTTTTTTTCATTCCTATTTCTTTGGCTAAGACATCCAGTATATGCTCAATAGAAGAACATAATCCTTGGTGATAACAGGCATTCTTTTTATTTTTTATTTTTTTAGAGACAAAGTCTTACCTTGTCACCCTCGGTAGAGTGCTGTGGCATCACAGCTCATAGCAACCTCCAGATCTTGGGTTTAGGCGATTCTTTTGCCTCAGCCTCCCAAGTAGCTGAACTACAGGCACCCACCACAACACCTGGCTATTTTTTTTGTTGCAGATCAGCTGGGGTCAGGTTTGAACCCACTGCCCTGGATATATGGGGCTGGCGCCCTACTCACTGAGCCATAGGCACCACCCTAATAGCAGGCATTCTTATCTAGTTTCTTATTTTGTGGGAAAAGATTTTAATAATTCACATTAATATTTGGAATTTATTTTAATTTATTTACCAAATTAAAGAACTATTCCCACTTCTAAGCTTTTATCATGAATGTACATTAAGTTTTTTCAAATGATATCCTACATCTACTGAGGTGATGATACTACATGTAATTGTTCTCTCTTTTCTATTGAAGTGGAAAATTATAATTGATTTTTGCCGTTGTATTTCTAGAATAAATTTTAATTGGTCATGATAAATTATAGTTTTTATTTATCATTGACTTGATTTGCAAAAATTGGGGGAAATTTTTGCCTGTAACTTCACTAGAGAAACTGATCTATAATTTTTCTTTCTTGTACTTTTCTGGTTTTGATATCAGAGTTATTTTGACCTCAAAAACAATATTGGGAAGTGTTTTCAAAAACTAGTATCTGGAGTAGTTTGTATAATATCATTGCTATCTCTTCCTTAAATATAAAGAAAAGCCAAATGTGAATTCATCTAGATTTGAGATTATCTTATGAGGACTTTTTAAAAATAATATGTTTAAATGTTTTTATTTAAAAATGTTAAGATGGTACACATATTTTAGGTTATATGCATCAGTTCTGTCATGCTTGAATCCTGAATAAAGATGTGACCATGACCCAAACAGTGTTCACGTAGTACGTGTTAGGTAGGTTTTTTTCCTCCCTTCTCCCTCCACACTGGTTGATTTCCACAGAGTTTTCCATTCTTCCTGTTTGCTTCTTATTTAGTTCCAATTTAATAGTGAGTACATGTAGTGTTTAATTTTTTTTTAACAGATTTTAAACTGTTCAGATTTTCTATTTCCTCTTCTGTTAGCATTGCAAAGGTGCTTTTTTAAAGGAATTTGTCCATGGAATTGAAATCGTCAAATTTATTGGTTTAAGTTTTTTTTTATATCTTTTTATATCTTATTATCTTTGGCAGGTTTCTTTCTTCTTTTTTCTTAATTTACTCACTCTTGTCTGGAATTTATCAGTTTCATTAACCTGTTTAGAAACTAACTTCTGGCTAGTTGCATTTTTCCTTTAAACATTTAAAATTTTATTTCTAGTCTTTATTATTTCTTTTCTACAATTTCCTTGCATTTGACTTTGTTTTATCTTAGCTTTTGAGACAGAAGATTAAATCATTAATTTTTATTTTTCTTTTCTAATTATACATTTTGAGGATGTGATTTCTTCCTATCAGGCTTTGCATTGCCTGAATCTCATAAGTTTTGATATGTCATAACTTCATTATTCATTAAAATGATTTAAAATTTAGATTTTTTTAAACCCAGGGATGAAGGTACATTGTTTAATTTCAAGGTTGGGGATTCTCTTGGGATCCTTTTGTTCTTAATTTCTGTCTTATTTCTTGGGTGCTCAAAAAAGATACTCCAAATTTTGGACCAGCATATGGCCTTTTAGTAAATGTTCCTGATGGTTATAAAAAGAATGTTTCATTGTTGGGTGTAATATTCCCTAATTGTCAATCAGTTCAAAGTTAATTGTGTTATTCAGATATTCGTGATTACGGACTTACTGCTCTATCAGTTATTAAGAGGGATGTATTAAATTTTCTTGACATTATTATGCATTTGTCTGTTCCTCTCTTGATTCTATTTTTACTTTATACATTTTGAGCCATGTTACTGTGGTTTATGACATACTCGAATTTCTCTTAAATTTACTCTTCCACATTTTCAGTTATACTTTCTGCCTTAGTGTCTATTTTGATATTAGAAAACTGTACCCATTTCCTTTTTGGTTAGTGTTTGCATAGCACATCTTTTTATATTTTTCTACTTTGAAACTTTCTATATTCTTATAGAAAGTTCTTTAAATAATTCTGATTTAAAATATGGCTCCTATAAGCAGGATATGATTTTTTCTGTAATCTAGCCAGGAAATCTTGCCCTTCTATTTGATATAGTTATTTGCATTTAATATATTGATTCAGGGGTGGAGACAAGATGGCTGACTGAAGCCAGCTTTCCACAGAGGCTCCCATCCAGAAGGAAAGTTAAAGGACAGAAATTTAGCAAGTAACCTGGCGGATTATAGCTCCATCAAGAGAGAAGGTTGAAGAATGTACATCAACCCCTCTGAGGTGAGCTGCGACCCGAAGGATACAAACAAAAGGTACAAAATCCATCACCATCCCCTCCCCCATGAGAATGGCTTGGAGTGGCCCACAAACGAGCAGAGTTCAAAAGTCCTCCAACTATACTCCATGGGAGAGACCCTCTAAAAACTGGACCTACCTACCCTACTAGGGTGCCTTGGAGTTCTCCTGCCAGACATAAAAATGTATAAAACTGTATATATTCTCCACCTGCAATTCTGAGCTCCCAGAACTCCACTACACTCTCACTCTGAGGTCTGGTGACCTGTCCCCCAGGAGTCCAGATTCTTGGGTGATTTCTTGAGGGGTGTGGACAGGGCCTGGACTGCAGCTGGTCGGTGCTGATTCTGCAGCACAGGAGTGAGGAGAGGATGGTCAGCTGAGAGGGAACCATGCCAGAGCAGAGGTGCCCTGAGGTGCAGAGCAGCAGCCGTTTTTGGCAACAATAGGGCTAAACCCGGGATATCCTGAAGTCACACCCCCTGTCTCTCTGGGAAACCACAGGAGGCTGGACATCTTCTCAGGTGGCAACCACCACGGAACAGATCTGGAATGGAAACACAGGCCCCATTAGTAAAGGGTTTGTCTGAGGTGGTACCGGCCTGGGTAGAGCACGGGGACTAGAAAATGCACATGCAGACCTAGGAGATTCCCAGGGTGGGGCTGACCCAGAAGACCAGTTTACTGAGCCTAAGACACACCCAGCCCTCAGGAGACCATCAGCTTCAACAAAGGAAGGCAGGCAGAGGCTGGATCTGACAGGTAACCGTGCTGCGAATACAAACAGCTGAGACCATACAGAAGAACAGATAGGGCCTGAGGCACAGTTTCTGGGACTCAAAACAGCTTCTCTCCTGTAGGGGAATTTAGCAGGGAAAGAAACAAATTCCCACAAAGTTGTTCTGTTTTGTCAGTAACATCAATCAGGGCTGGGGCTGGAACTGAGTGAACACCCCCACCTTCATCAAGCACCCGAGGTTGTCAGGCCTCACCTCCCCCTGCTGGATAGAGGCAGAGTGCATTTGCCTGGCTGTGCCAACATAGATTTCCTTGTGATTCAGGCAGGTGCAAACCCCTGGACAATCTGCTCATTGGAGACAACTGGGTCACAGACCTGCGGGGTTATCATAGACTGCATGTGACAGAGGTGCAAGGTGGGGCAGGAGGCATCAACCTTCCCAGACTAATCTACTTGCTGGGTAGGTCCTCCTGAGATCATGGAGCACTGGAGCAAGTCATATTTGAGTTGTCAGCAGACCCCTGCGATATAGTTGCCAGAGACCTTTTAAACTCTCTCACCTGAGATAGGTGCTGACTGAGACAATTGATTTGGACCTTCTGAACTGAGCCAATTGCTTGAGGACTATCCAAGTTGTGACCTGAGTGTGTGGTTGTAGGAAGGTTTGATTTTCCTTTTCCAGTTGTTACCTGTGGTAGGGCGGGTGACTTAATTGCTGGTATTTCTCCACAGAGGAGACTTCAACCCAGAGTAACTGTTTCACTAGGGTTGGACAGAGACCAACTGAAAACAAGACAGAACCACTTAGCCCCACCACACCAAACAGGTCCCCAGTTTCTCAGGCTGTAGCACTGTACGGGTCCTCGACAAAGCTCCAGGAGACAAGTCAAATGGTGTAAAATAATCAAGGGGCAGAATCAGCAGAAAAACTCTGGTAACATGAATAACCAGAATAGAACAACCCCCCCAAGGAAAGATATAGCAGATGTAACTGAAGATCCCATTCATAAACAGCTGGCTGAGATGTCAGAAATCGAATTCAAAATTTGGATTGCAAACAAGATTGATACAATGGAGGAAAAGTTGGAATTAGAAATTCGAGGAGCAGAAGTGGGTAGCCACTCCAGCAGTGATTTTAGCGACAAGCACTTTCCTGGGAAAGCTTCTGCTCAGCAAGTTTACAAGTTCAAAGTGCCTTTTAAGAGGGCTGAAGAGAGATTGAGGGTGTCTACCTGCTGGGGTTTGAGAAATCAGCAACCTCTAGTTATATCAGCACTGTGATTAACATCTCATACCCCAGAAGAC
>CAUYPK010008252.1:0-45985 GCA_963574355.1 Loris lydekkerianus | reverse complement strand
GGGAGAGGGTGTGGTTCCAAATATCAATCCATTTCCTTCACATTGTCAAATTTCTGGGCATAGAGTTTCTGGTAGTATTCAGAGATGATCTCTTGTATCTCTGTGGCATCAGCTGTTGTTTCCCCTTTGTCATTTCTGATTGAGGTTACTAGAGATTTTACTTATCTATTTCTAGTTAGTCTGGCCAAAGATTTATCTATTTTATTTATTTTTTTCAAAAAACCAATTCCTTTTTTCATTAATTTTCTGAATGATTCTTCTGTTTTCAGTTTCATTGATCTCTGATTTAATTTTGGATATTTCCTTTCTTCTGCTGGGTTTAGGCTTAGATTGTTCTTCTTTTTCCAATTCCATATGATGGCTTGTGAGTTTGTTGATGCGCTCTCTTTCTCTTTTTCGAATGTAGGCATCTAAAGTGATAAATTTTCCTCTCAGAACTGCTTTTGCAGTATCCCACAGGTTTTGGTAGCTTATGTCTTCATTGTTGTTATGCTCAAGGAAGTTAATGGTTTCCTCTTTCATTTCTTCCTCACAACAGTCATTCAACAGAAAGTTGTTTAACTTCCATGCCTTTGTGTGAGGTTGAACATTTTTGTTGGAGTTGAGTTCCACCTTTGGTGCCTGGTGGTCTAAGATACAAAGTAAAATTTCAATTCTTTCTGGTGAGGTTTGTTTTGTGTCCTAGGATATGATCAATTTTGGAGAATGTTCCATGGGGCAATGAGAAGAATGTATATTTTTTACCTTTGGGATGGAGTCTTCTGTATGTGTCTATCAAGCACAGTTGTTCTAGGGTCTCAGTTAAGTCCCTTATATCTTTGTTTAATTTCTGTTTAGAGGATCTGTCCAGCTCTGTAAGAAGAGTGTTAAAGTCCCCTGTTATTATGGTTTTGTAGGATATTATATTGCTCAGCCTAAGTAAAACATGTTTCAAGAATCTGGGGGCATTTAAGTTGGGTGCATAAATATTTAGAATTGAAACATCTTTTTGTTGTATTTTTCCCTTGACCAATATAAAGTGACCATCATGTAACTGAAAATAAAATTGCAACTCCTCTTTAATTCTGGATTCCGTTTGCCTGAAAAATTGTCTTCCAACCCTTAACTCAGAGTTTTAATTTGTCTTTTGAAGGTAGGTGTGTTTCTTGCAGACAGCAAATGGATGGGCTTGTGTTTTTTAATCCAGTCAGCCAATCTATATCTCTTCAGTGGGGAATTCAAGCCATTAACATTTATTGAGATAATTGATAAGTGCAGCAGTGTTCTGTTCATCTTATTTTGTGAGAGTCCATTGCTTAGTTTTATCTTTTGCATCATTGTGGAGGTTAGGTTCTTTCCTTTAATTTCTGAGTTCCTACTTCGCTGCTGATCCATTGTGATGGTCAGTGTACAGAACAGGTTGAAATATTTCCTATAGAGCTGGTCTTGTGGCAAATTTCCTCAATGTTTATATATCAGTAAATGATATGATTCCTCTGTCAATTTTAAAGCTTAGCTTAGCAGGACATAGAATTCTGGGCTGGAAATTGTTCTGTTTAAGTAGATTAAAGATAGAAGACCATTGTCTTCTTGCTTGAAAAATTTCATTAGAGAAGTCTGCAGTCACCCTGATAGATTTGCCCCTGTAGATCAACTGGTGCTTACTTCTGGTAGCTTAAAGAATCTTTTCTTTTGTCTTAACTTTGGGCAGGTTCATCACAATGTGTCTTGGAGAAGCTCAGTTAGAGTTGAGGTGACCTGGAGTCCCATATCCCTCTGAAAGGAGTGTGTCAGAACCTTTCGTGATATTTGAGAAATTTTCATTTATAATATTCTCTAGTATGGCCTCCATTCCCCTGGGGCATTCTTCTTCCCCTTCTGGGATACCTATAACTCGTATGTTTGAACACTTCATAAAGTGCCATAATTCTGTCAGTGAATGTTCTGCTTTCTCTCTTCTTTTCAGCCTCTTTAACTACCTGAGTTATCTCAAGAGCTTTGTCCTCTACCTCTGAGATTCTTTCTTCTGCATGGTCTAATCTGTTGTTGATACTCTCTATTGCATTTTTAAGTTCCCTAATTGACTGTTTCAGTTCCTTCAGCTCTGCTATATCCTTTCTATATTCTTCATATCATTCATCTCTTATTTGATTCTGTTTTGGGGTTTCCTTTTGGTTATTTTCTACTTTATCAGCAGTTTCCTTCATTGTTTCCATCATTTCCTTCATTGGTTTCATCATCTGCATTCTTCCCTTTCTGTCATTTCTAACATTTCTTTATAGGTGGAATCCTCTGCAGTAGCTACCTCATGGTCTCTTGGGGAGGGGGAGCTGCTCTGGACTGGTTTTTCATGTTACCAGGATTTTTCTGTCGATTCTTCCTCATGAGTGTTATCTTTTATCTGTTTTCCTTGCCCTAATTTTTCTTTCACTTCCTCTTGCTTTTTAAGTTGTCTCTGGACTAGGGTTTTGATGAGTCCTTTTGGTACAGGACCAGAGAGATGAGAAGATTGAAGAGCAAGAGGGAAAAATAGAAAAAAAAAAAAAAAAAGAAGAAGAAGAAGAAGAAAGAGAAAGGAGAGGGGGTGCGTAAAAGGGAATATTGACAAAAAGAAGAGAGGCACAGAAAGGAGACAGGAGCAACATAGGTGTACAGTAGGGCACTTTGACCCACCCTTAAAAACCCCCAACCTCTGGGTGGTTCCCTTGAGGTCAGCAGCTCTTTGCTGGCCTGTTTGGACACTGTACTCCACCTCCACCAAGTAGAGAGAAAAGACAAAAATAGTATAAATCAAACCAAAAGAAGCAAACAGAAAACTTTACGGGATAAAATTGGGGGGAAAACCAAATAATAGGGGTAGAAACTCTAGCAAAAATGAAGTTCTAATTGTTAAAGAAGGCAACAATGGAAAACTATATTTAAACTAGAATGAGAAAGAAAAGAAAGAAAAATCTAGAGAGAAATTAAATTTAAAAAAGCAGTATATATATATACCTTGCTGAATATTGTCTGGGCAACAGGTGATTTTCTGGGGTATGAGATGTTAATCACAATGCTGACATGGCTATACGAGATGTGGACTGGAGGCCTCTGTTGATTTCTCAAACCCCACAGAGTAGAGACCCTAAATCTCTCCTCACCTCGCTTAAAAGGCACGTTAAAGTGCTAACCTTGGCTAAGCAGAAGCTTTCCCAGGAAAGCACTTGTTGCTGGGATCACTCCTGAAGTGGCTGTCCACTTACTGAGTGTGCCAAAACTGATCTCACTCTATGCCCCTGAGGGCCAAGGCTGTAAGGTGTCTCAGTCCCCACCTTTAGGCTGCTCAGTTACTAGATTACCCACCCAAGATCTCCCATCCGATCCTTGCTGTGAGACCCCGAGGGCGGAGCTTGCTGGGGCAGTTCTCCCACAATGGCTCTGTGAGGCCCATAGCAGAACACTATTAGCTCTGTCAAGCTCAGCAGCTCAGTCTGGGGCCCTAGACAATGCTTAAAGTCCTCCGCACTCTTGCCTAAGTTTTCCCTGAGTGCCAAGTCCAAAAAAACACAACAGCTCACAGGTAAGGTCTTTTCAGTTTGCAATCTCACTGCTGCTGTACTTACAGCTGCCTGCGGGATTAGAAGGAACGAACATATGCAACCACTTGCCAGTTCTCCACTGCTTTTGTTCTCCTCATGGGGTCCAGAAGTCTCTCACTGACTTCCTGTGTCCCCAGAGGGATGTTTCTGGGCAGATCCCACCAGCCAGAGATGCTTGGAGTCTTCCCTCCCCAGTCTCACTGTGTCCAGTTGCAAGGAAGCTGTTACTCAGCCATCTTGCTCTTCCTCTATATTATAACACTTCTTCACTTGGATGTCTCTCAAGTAATCCTAACCTTCAATACACCCCAAAATGAACTCTTCATTCACCCCACTCACTGAACCTACTTCTTCTGTAGGTTCAACACCACCATCCACACACTTCTTCAGCGTTCAGTCTTACACTTTTACTTCTTTTCATTTTATCCGTGTTGGAGGTTTTAATTAATGTCTATGTAGATAACTCCCAAATTTACATTTTCAGTTCATATCTCTCCCCTCTAAACTGACAAAAAAACACAAATGAAAGCTATTTGAAAGCTTCTTTTAGGTCTAACAAAGCCATCTCAAGTCCTCAAGTTAATAGGCAGAGAATTCAAACTTATGCTGTCCCAATTACTCTTCCTCTTGTCAAACTAAAAGCAACAAACTCAATTTTCCAATGCTAGCTATTCCAGTGAAGGGCAAGATAACACACCGAGGTGTGCAAGTCTGTAATCAGGGAGTCATCTTTGATACTTCTCATTTCCCTCACTCCCCATATCTAACTCATCCCTAAGTCCTATGAATTTTACCTCTGAAATATTGCTAATCTGTCCACTTCTTTCAGTCTCCACTGTGGCCCCTGCCTCCCTCTCAGTCTCATTCCACTCTGTTTTACCCTTCTCTGGGCTCCAGCCACACTGGTCTTCTTTTGTTCCTGACCACAAAATGTTTCTTCCTGTCACAGGGCTACTGCATGGCTATTCCACTGGCTGGGACCCTTTGCACCCAAAAGCCTCTGGTATAGTTTTCTCAAGAAATTTCTCCTTGATTTCCTGGCTAACCTGTCATAAATGGTGTTCCTTTCCTTAAGGGCACTTAACTCAGTTTTTTGTTTGTTTGTTTGTTGTTGTTGTTTTTGAGACAAAGACTTGTTCTGTTGCCTCGGTTGGAGTGCAACGTCACAATCATAGCTCACTGCAGCTTTGAACTCCCAGGCTCAAATGCTCCTCCTAGCTTAGCCTTCAGAGTACATGGGACTATAGGCACAAGCTACTATGCTTGGCTAATCTGAATTTTCTGTAGAGACAGTCTCGCTGTATTACGCAGGCTGGCCTCAAGCAATCTGCCCTAGTCTCCCAAAGGAGTAGGGTTCTAGGCATGAGCCACCATGCCTGGATTTAACTCAGTTTTAAAGCAAATATTAGTTTAATTATTTGAATTAATTCTATTAGTTTTTTGCCCATTTCCTTCACTGAACTATAGAATTCATGAAAATGATACCATGCCTAGTTTGACTCACTACTGTATACCCAGCAAAATGCCTGGTATATGGCAAATACTCAATAAATATTTGGTAAATGCATGAATGAATATAAATGATAAGTGAAATGAGGCTGTTACAAATTGCTATTACCCTTGATAATTTCTTCCTCAACAAACTGTAAATTTTTTGAGCACAGTGATTGCATCTCTCTTGTTTTCCACTTTATCCTCAATATCTAGGGCCTAAACTCCAAAAATATGCTGAATGAAGGAATGAAAAAGGATTTAAGATTTTGATGTTAAACAAGATATGAAGATGAGAAGAGTGAGAAAGGCATTTCTGACTAACAAAACAGCAAAAGTAGACATGGCAGTGATGTAAACAATCTGCCAGTTGCAGGGCGTGATGGCTGAGATGCATGGGAGCACAGCTGGGAGTCAGAATGGGAGGCCACTTCAGCTGCACTGTTTAGGTACGTGGTTCTCAATGATGACTCTAAGGAAAACAAAGCAGAAGCAGCAACCTAGAAATGAGAGAAGAGTCAATACAGGAGGGCATGTAGATAGTAAAAAAGAGAACTATAAAAAACATAAAAAGGAATTCGAATAGCAAGGCTGTTCGTAAACATATAGCATAAGGTCAAACATTCCTAAATACTATCATAAGTCCACAGGGCATCAGAGTAACACAGCATAGTACAATTACATGAGTCATTAATAAAGGACTAAATAATGCTACTATTGTTGAACTACTACGAGTGTTGGTTGTAATAGTAGTTGGCTATAGTTAGCATTTAGCGGGAGTAGAAATGAACATTTATTGAGCATTTACCATGTGTTTTCTCATTTTGTTTTCATAACTACCCTATTAGATAGTTTTTCTCTCATTTTACACATGAGAAGACCATACTACATAGGGCTTACGTAATTCATTCAAAATGACCCTACTAGGAAGTGTTAATACCAGAATTAAAATGCAGACTATATGGCTCTGGATCCCACACCTTTTTTCTTAAAGGCAAGCTTAAAACAAAGTTTATTGAGAAAGAGAAAAGTAGGTTAACAGAATAAGACCAACAATAAGATACAGAGTAAGATATATTCACTACAGACAATGAAAGAGCCCCCATTGTCACACAAAGACAAGACCCAGATCCCACACTTTTACCTACTATGTTATACTCTTATGATAAAGAAGGCAGGGAAAGATGCTGACACATTTTAGAGAGCTTCTGGGAAAAATAATTAAAAGTTTGGTGATTATTGAGATAAACCCTCAATTATCTGCAATACCCACCAACTTTCCTCAAGGGCTCTAGATAGCTGAGGTCGTATCAGAATGAAGCAAATTCACAGTGATCCTATCACATGGCTACACCATGTCTTGATACACACTGCACTGTCCAATGTGGTAGTCATAAGCTACATGTGGCTACTGAGGACTTTTGAAATGTTGCTAATCTGAATTGAGATGTGCTATAAATAGCAGATAAACATTAGACATTAAAGACTTACAATAAAATTATGCCATTACATATCTCAATAATATTTTACACTGACTATGAATTGAAACAATACTTTGGATACACTAAATACATGATGAAAATCAATTTTAAAATATTTTTTAAGGAAAACTCATAACTATTAAATTTTCACCCCTTCTAAGAAATTGTTTTTGACCACAGAACTTGAAAAGTGGCTCCCACTAATGCTTAGAAAAGCCAACATAGAGTAATCAAGATTATGTTTCCATGTTTAGAGGAAAAAAAATTTCTGCCCCCACAGAGGAAAAGTACTATTTTGTGATTTCCAGTACAGCTACTTTCATTTTTTAACATTTAGCAAATACCAATCCAGCTTAATTCTGGCTTGGTCCCAGCCTTAAAAACAGAACTTAGATGAGCACAATACTTTTTAAATTTTTTAAAATGTGATTACTAGAAAATTAAAAACTACAAATGTGCCCCATACTAGTAGCTTGCATTATATTTCTTTTGGACAGCACTGTTTCCACTCACTAAGCATCACAATGATCTCCAAGGCATATTATTCCAGCTTCCGGACTACAGTCAAACTCTTTAGGCTTGTAGTAGCTCACCTATCAGTAGCATGGTAAGCAGCAATAGTAGATAAGAGGAGGTTAAATGCCTAAAGGACAATTGAAAGGGAGAAGGCAAAGAATGGCCATTCTAGTGCAAGAGTCTTAACATAAGATTAGAGTTTCAGCATGAAAATTGGGAATAGTCAAAAGTACCCTTGAAAATCACTTAAGTTACCTATTCAGTAAAATAACTGTGGTTTTGCATAAATAGCAGGTGTAGACCTCCTATCTCAAGGTCATGACAGGGTAAAACCTCATTAAATTTTATTTTTCAATCTTTCGCAAACCAGTGTTACTCAAATGATACTGTTTTGCTCTTAAATCTGATGACAAAATATAAATTAAGGACTGTTTTTTAAAAGCATATAGTTTAGAAAAAAACCCCACAGAGATACAGTCAACTAGTCTTTGCCAAAGGAATGAAAATAATTTAATGGAGAAAAAATAGTCTTCAATAAACAGTGCTGGAACAACTGGACATCCACGTTCCAAAAACATGGAATCTAGACGTAGATCTTACACCTTCACAAAAAATTAGCTCAAAATGGGTCACAGACCTAAATGTAAAACACAAAATTATAAAACCTCTACAAGATAACAGAGGAAAAGTTCTAGGTGACCTTGGATTTGATGATGACTTTTTAGATACAACTCCAAAAGCACAATCCATGAAAGGAAAAAAATAATAAGCTGAAGTTCACTGACATTTAAAACTTCTTTTTAACCAGCCCGAGCTACAGCAAGACCCTGTCTCCTAAAAATAGCCAGGCACTGTGGTGGGCGCCTGTAGTCCCAGGTATACGGGAGGCTGAGGTAAGAGAATCGCTTGCACCCAAGAGTTGGAGGTTACTATGAGCTTTGACACCATAGCACTCTATTGAGGGTGACAAAGTGAGACTCGGTCTTAAAGAAAAAAACAAAAAACAAAAAATCCCAACTTCTTTTTAGGGTAATAAAACCATTTTATATAATACAACCATTAAGACTGCATAACGTGAAGAGTGAACCTTAGTGTAAACTACTGACTTGAGTTAGCAATATGTATTAACACTGATTCATCAGTTTTAACAAATGCAGCATACTAATTCATTACTAACAGGAGAAATGAAGGGTAGGAAGGATATATATATATGGGACTACTCTGCTTTCTGTGTAATTTTTCTACAAACCCAAAACTACTATCAAAAAATAAGGTCTATTAAAATTTTTTAAAGACCAGCCTGAGCAAGAGAGAGACCCCCATCTCTATAAAAAACTAGCCAGGTATGGTGGCACACTTGTTGTCCCAGCTACTCTGGTGGCTGAGGCAAGAAGACCACTTGAGCCCAGAAGTTGGAGGTTGTAGTGAGCTATGATTACACCATTGCACTCTAACTGGGTTGACAGAGCAAGACTCTGTCACCAAAAAAAAGAGATGCATAAAAAACAAAGCTTAAAATGAGTCAACTAACATGAAACAACATGTATCAATTGCTACGATAAATTAGAAAGATGAACTTTTTACGAAAAGACAGTGATTTAGATTGGGTCAAAAATCCACACATACTCCCCCCCCCCCCAATTCCAAACCTCACAAAATTACTGAACATACCTAAAAGGAAGAGGCAAAAGTAAAAGGCTAAACAAAGAGCAAAGATAAGCAGGAAAAAAAAAAAAAAAAAATCAAAGCTCATATTGGTGGGATAAAGCAAAGAAAAAAGCAAGACATGATCATAATAAATACAACAAGTAGGATTGGTTTATATTGAAATACAATTCACAATAAGATATGAAATGCATGAATCTTTATGTGCACTGAAATAAAGTGGAAACTTGAAATTTCAGAAGTTAATAGAAACACACAAGAAAATGGAAATTTTAATCCATTTCTCTTAATCATCCATAGTCAAAAATGTAATAGTAATATGCAATTAAGGATGTTGATTTAATAAATATACATTAAAGTCTATAACCTACAGTGAATAATTTTTTTCCAGAACCCATGCAATTATTTACAAAAAAATTATAGTGTAGTAAGCTCCTGAAATATAAATGAATCTCTTAAGCAGAAATTTTGTAAGTTGTATTTTCTGATCAAATTCAATGAACATGAATAACAATCTTAGTTTTAAAATTCAACCATTTAGAGATTAAAATTCTTTCAATAATGTAATAGTTTCTTTCAAATGTTTTTCCCTAAAATCAGTACATCAAAATAATCAGGAAATCAGCCTAAATACCACATTTGAATCTTGCTCAAGACTTAACAGGTTTAAGGGTAAAGGAGGTCAAGAATCCCTGCCTAATTCTCTTTTCCTTCCCCGAGGCCAAAGTCTACTACTATTGACAGTTTTCAAGGCACAGAAACAAGAGAACAATACTCTCCAGTAAATCGTTTTCTGGATAACCAGACTGAAACTAGAGAACACTCTCACGTAGATCTAGCAATTGGGCCCCTGTGAAAGAAGGGCTCTTCCACGAGGTCAACCCACCAGAAAAGATCAAATAAAAATTTATTTCAACACTTAAGTATAAATAGGCTAATAGAAATAGGCCCATCAGGAGGAGATCCCAGGAATTTACTTTACAGATTATATTATACCTGACAGAACTGAGAAATCCAATGTCATGTAAGAATTGTAGTTATGTAACAGTCAGACTTATTATCTTGGTGGATTATTCCTTATTTCATTATGTAGTTTACCAAAATATCCCTACTGACATGTTTTTGCCTTAAATTCTACATTTGACTGTGTTCCAAACATTCCTCCCAATCCCCATTCCCTTTGGCCAAGTGAAGTTGAAAATTCTGGTGAAAGGCTAAGGAGAAGGCAGGCTGGCTGCCTGACATCTTTTAGACCGGGAAGGAACCCTAAAGGGAGGGAGTAACTTTCAACTCTCCGTGCCATTTAGTTTATATCTGGTGAACAGTATAATGCTGAAAATTTGTTTTAAATATAATTTCACAAATTGTCAATATATCTCTAAATAGGTGAATTTTGTTTGCATTTACTGAGATTAAAGATATGTTTGGACAAGTCTACATTTTTTTTTGTGTGTGTTATGTTTCTTGCCTCTTTGCTTTTTATTCTTCTTCCTTACCTTCTGTTGAACTGATAAACTTTTTATTGTTTATTTTCCCCTGTTTAGAAAACTACAGATTTTTCTTATGTTTAAGAGTAAATTTTGAAAAAAATCTTAAATTTTTAATAAAATGTTTGTCTAGGCCAAACGTAAGGTGCCTCACACCTGTAATCTTAGCACTTTGGGAGGCCGAGGCAGATGGATCACCGGAGAGGTTTGAGACCAGCCTGAGCAAGAGTGAAATCCCGTCTCTAAAAAAATAGCCAGGCATTGTAGCAGGTGCCTGTAGTCTCACCTACTTGAGAGGCTGAGGCAAGAGGATCACTTGAACCCATGAGTTTTTGAGGCTGCTATGAACTATGACGCCACAACACTCTACCAAGGGTGAAAAAGTGAGACTCTGTCTCAATAAAATAAAGTAAAATATCTAAAAATTTTCTTAAATTTGTCTTATTTTATTCACATATCTAGAGTTATTTAGTTGTTCTACATTCTTAATCTGGGCACAAGCTTAGTTTACCGTATATACTCGAGTATAAGCCAACTTTTTTTGGCACAAAATTTGTGCCGAAAAACCTGAACTCGGCACTCGGCTTATACTCGAGTATATAGGTACTTTAGTTAGCTCACTGAACTTTTCCCTCCCACCTTCCAGGGTACAGTTGTCTAAAATTTCAGATCATGTTTTAAAACACACACAAAAATTATTTTTTTTTTAAGTTTTATTTTGCAGTCAGTGGTTGACTGATTTAGCAACAGATTTTATGGATTTCTTCATTCATCACTAGCTCTTGCAACAAATTCCTTCCCTCAGTGCCCAGCTTTTCTCTTACTAAAGTATTCTGGGAAAAGGTTCTTTAAACCAATAATTATAATATGTAGTTTGTAGGGTCCTTTAAATTTTATTTTTCATAATACTAAAACACTATTTTTCTGGCTTTCCTGACAGATTGGTGTTAATATCAAAAGATGTGAATTTTTGACACTGTATAATGAAATATGACATTTGAAAGGTTTTCTAAGTGATCGATATATACTACAAAATTATGCATGGATAAATGATCCATTCAAAGTGTAAACTAGACCAACAGACTTTAATGGAACAGAATATGAAAAGTTCACTGACTCCCTATTGTAACTGTGAAGTCAAAATTTCTTCATATGCTTCAACCAAAGAAACACATTAAATATTGAGCAGATGTAAGAATTCTGCTATCTTCTAGTAAGTCTAACATTAAAGAAATTTGTAAAAATATAAAATGCCACTTTTCTCAGTGAATGTTTTTGTTTTAGAAAATATATTTTAATAAAAATTTGTTAGCATACAACATATTTATTGCTTATTTTAAAACTAAAAAATATTTTAAACTTTCCTCAGTAGTAATTTCTTCTATGGTAAATCTTAATAGGTATAACTAACATAAACAAAAAGTCTTTGGGATTCTAAATAATTTCTAAGAGTATAAACCAGGCATCCTCAAACTTTTTAAACAGGGGGTCAGTTCACTGTCCCTCAGACCGTTGGAGGGCCAGACTACAGTTTAAAAAAAAGAACTGTAAACAAATTCCTATACACACTGCACATATCTTATTTTGAAGTAAAAAAACAAAATGGAAACAAATACAATCACACCGCCGCATGTGGCCCGTGGGCTGTAGTTTGAGGACCCCTGGTATAAATGGATCCACGAGGCCAGAAAGTTTCATAACCAACTACTTTAAATGAAAGAACATGCAAGAGAAAAATCTCATGGTCTTGTTATTTTATTCAAATGCCTTGAATAGTGATCATAAATTGGGATTTGTAGCAATTTTTCCTCAGCACCTTGAAGTTATACCAGTGTCTTCTGGCAACTACTGTTGCTACTAAAGAGTCTGCTGTTAGTCCAGCTGTAGTTTCTTTATAGGGAATAAATACTATGCCATCTCTATGATAACCTTTACAACCTTTTTTCCCTCTATATCCTGATGTTGTCCAATTTTACTATAATATATATAGGTATGAATTAATTATTTTTCTGCTGTTTGGCACATAAAAAGTACATTTTTTATTAAAACTAATTTTTCAAACCTTTATTTTTAAAATGATTATTAAACTCTCAGAAAGATGGGAAGACAGCGCTAGAGCTCCCTGAATCCTGCATTCAGATTTTCCCAACGGTGACATTGCCTAATTGTCTAGTATCAAAACCAGGGAAACTGACACTCGTACAGTACTGTTAACAAGACTACAGACCTTACTCAGTTTTTACCAGTTTTCACATGTATTTGTTTGTATAGTTGTACATGTTGCTTACACGTATAGATTTGTGTGATCATCACCAGGATACAAAATTCTATCATGTCATTCTATCATGACAGTGCAGCGCTTTTTTAGTTGCACTCTCTCCCTAACACTGTCCTTGTCCCCTGGCAACTACTTAAACTGGTTTCCATCTCTATACTTTTGCCATTTTTAGGATGTTACATAAATGAAATCGTATAGTATAACACTTTTTAAGATTGTGTCACTTTTTCATTAAGTGAACCTTCCAAGTCATTGCATGTATCAACAGCTTATTCCTTTTTATTGTCAAGTTGTATTACCTCATATGGATGTCAAGGACATATAAGTTGTTTCCAATTTTAAGTTTACAAACAAAGCTGCTATGAACATTTGTATACAGGTTTTTGTTGTGAATATTAATTTTTCACTCTGGAATAAACGTCCAAGAGGGCAATTATTAGGTTGTATGGTAAGTGCATGTTTAGCTTTCTAAGAAACTGCCAAACTATTGTACAAAATGACTATACCATTTTATATTACCAACAGAAATGACACATGATCTGGTTATTCTACATCCTTGCCAGCAAATCGTTGTCATCACTATTTTTTATTTTAGCCATTCTAATAGCATGTAGTTTTAATTTGCATTTTCCTAATGGCTAATGGTGCTGAACATCTTTTCACATGTTCATCTGCCATCTGCATATCCTCTTTGGTAAAATGTCTGTGTGTGCCTTTGCCCATTTTCGGATTGATAATAATTTTTTACTGCTGAGTTTTTCAGAGTTCTTCATGTATTCTATATAGTAAGTCTCTAATCAGATATATGACTTACAAATATTTTTCCTAGTCTGTACCTTGTCCTTTTTATCCTCTTAATAAGGTCTTTTGCAAAACAAATGTTTTTAATTTTATTGAAGTCCAATTTATCCATTTTTCCTAATACAGATCATGCTTGTAGTGTTGTAAGAATTATTCATCCCAGGGCCGGGCACGGTGGCTCATGCCTGTAATCCTAGCACTCTAGGAGGCCAACTGCCTGAGCTTACAAGTTCAAGATCAGCCAGAGCTAGAGTGAGATCCCATCTCTAAAAATAGCTGGGTGTTGTGTCTCAGCTACATGGGAGGCTGACGTTAGAGAATCGCTTGAAGTCCAAGAACCTGAGGTTGCTGTGAGCTGTGACGCCATAGCACTCTACCGAGGGCAACAAAGTGAGATTCTGTCTCAAAAAAAGAAAGAAAGAAAGAGAGAGAGAGAGAGAGAGAGCGAGAGAGAGAGAGAGAGAGAGAGAGAGAGAGAGAGAGAGAGAAAGAAATTCTTTATCCAGCTCTAGGTCTTCAAGACTTTTTCCCTCTGTGTTTTTCTAAGAGTGTTGTAATTTTACATTTTATATTTAAGTTGTTATTTGTTTTTAACTAATGCAAAGTGTGAGGTTTAGGCTGAAATTTATTTTTTTAGCTTATTGAAGTTCAATTGCTCCAATATTATTTGTTGAAAAGTCTCTCCTGCTTTCATCTAATTTGTATGTGCTTTTAACATGATGACTCATTCATATCTGTCTTCAATAATGGGAAATTCTCTGGCATTATCTCTTTAAATATTGCCTCTCTGCTCTGCTCTTCATTCTCCACTTCCCACGTGGGAGACTTTCAATCTTTCCTCTGTGTCTCTTTACTTACTTATCCTTAATTCTTTGTAACTCTAAATTTCTTTGTGCTACATCCTGGGTTGAATTCATCAGTATCAACAATCTTTCAATTCATTCTCTCCTGAACTGTGTCCAGTCTAGACTTTATACCATATATATTTTTCTTAACTTTAATAACTGTATTTTACATTTCAAGTATGGTACTTTACAAAATTCAAATCTGCCTGGTTTTGTTTCATAATTTCCTCGAAGTTTACCATGAATATTCCTTCTTTCATCTCTTTAATGATCTTAAACATATTTATTTGAAATTTTTTTCAGACTGCTTTACTATATTCCCTTCCTGAATTCATCTCCTACTTATTTTCTGTCTTTCTTGGTACTAGCAATCCTCATGCACTTTGGAATACTTGCTAGCTCTTCTTGCAGGGGAACAGCGGCTGCTTCTCCTTCCTCTCCTCTCCACTCACCATCTAGTGCTTCTACAGATATCGCCATCATTCTCCACCCTTATCTGAACAGAGGCCTCCAGACCAGAACCAGGTCTGATACTGACTGTGCAGGGTTTCTGTCCTTTGGTAATACTAGAGATAAAACACAGTCATGCCATGGCCAGGTTCTCGTTGCACTGCTCTCCCTGTCACCCCAGAAACACAACTTTTACTTTAAACAACCCACAAACCCAGGCAGTTCTGTTCAGCTTCTTTTCACATGTATGACAGTCTCACCCTAGCTCCTAGTTTCCAACAGTAAGTCTTCCTTTGGTCCCAGCCCAGGCATGAAATTCATTTGATCCCATACCCTTTGACGTTTTTGACACCACAGAATACTTAGAAAATAATAGTATTTGTACAGTACACAGGTGTATGGAAGAGATTGTTTCTCTACCCCAGAATGACTGGCTTTGACCATCCAGGTCTTGACTAGCTTCCCTGCAGCCTGAGGAAAATCAGTATTTCATATACTGACAAACTCTTCCATAGAATGCTCTAAGGAGAGTAATACCCTAGAACAATGATCTCCAAGCACATTCTGCCTCTTTCTAGACCACTAGGATGTTTATTTTGTTATTAATGTATAAATATGCTAATACATTTCGATTACCATTACTATATTTTTGGAGCAGAATGTATCTAGAATTTAAAGCATAAACTTAAAGGGCCACCAAAAGCAGAAGCCCATGCTTTTCCCTCTGTTGAAAACTCCCTCCTCTCAACCTCTCTGCAGTTTTTACTAATGCTCTTTTAGGTTTCAGTTTAGATGTCACTTGAACGGGGGAGTTTTCATTATTGCACTCTCACCCCAAAGTGGTGGTAGATCTTCTCATAGCACTTAATTTTATATGTAATTGTATGTATTGTTATTGCCTATTTATCTTAGACAGTAAGGTCCCTGATAGCAGAAACTGCCTTTTTCACTTCTGTATTTCCAGATCTAGCACAGTGCCTGCAGTAAGTACAAATTCAATAAATATTTTAATATTACGTATAACAGAGTTCCATGGTAGAGAGTATAATGTAATAGTAAAGAGCTGGCACTCTGGATTCAGAGATTACTGGGTTTAAATAGCAATTCTACCACTTACTGTGTGATTTAAGAAAGTTAATTAGCCTAACTAGTTTCCTTGTCTGTAAAATGTTATAGTTCAACTCTCTGTTACTTACGAGCTGTGTAACAACCCTGAGCAAATTCCTCTCTTGGTTTCAGTGCCTGCACTAAAGAATATTTTAAGAATTAAATCAGACAACATACGTAAAGTCACTAGTTGCATGGCTCCTTTTCTTGTTTCCTTGTTCCTATTACACCCCATGCTGAAAAGGGACGACATCACAGCTCAGTCTTGAGCTGACTCACACCCCTTTTCTAAACCCAGGTAGTATCTTGGTGAAAAGGTTTTCTATTGCCACCAGAGCAATAAAGATTATCTTTATATCCACAACTTATCAGGCAAAGTGGAGGGTAAAGTCAATAAGAACTTGAAAGATAATCCTATGTGCGAATTTAAAGTACCTAAAGAAAAATAAAAACAACTGACAGTTGACTGGATCCTGACTCTGACATCTCTTATAGGTGTACCCTTCGACAAGTAACCTGAGTTTTCTCCTCTGCAGAATGAGGATCATAGCACTCACCTCACAGGGAGCTGGGAGAATAAAACGAAATACCAGTTATGAAGTGCCCAGTCCAGTACCCAACTCATGGTAGGCATTCAACAAACATCAATTCCCTCCCATTCCCTCTCACACCCTTTTTATCAGCAGGGATCATAAAAGGGTTTGGAAATTGCTATAACCCATTTCCTCATGTCTGGATTCACAAACTTGTAAGTCTAGTTTGCAAGCAGATTCTCTGAGGGAAGCCTGAGATACATAGGCCCAAGATCCAGTGTGTACCCTCAGCAGGATCAATGTGGAGGTGTGGCACACAGCCAAGTGCTAAAAGTATGACCCTGCCTAGAATACAGCTTGGTGGCCTGGAGACCACCAGAAAGCACAGCAGCCAAAAAGAGAAAGAATTACTTGAGCTTCGGCTCCCGTCCTTCACTTGTATACTGCCAACAGATGAGCCCAATCAGGTCCTGCACCCTGGCGCTGGCCATTGTCACCACGGTCATTGGCAGCAGTCTGTCCTGGCTTGAGTGCAGGGGGAGGTAGACATCAATCTTCTTGGTTGCTGTTGTACCTACATGACCCTGTGGACAGAGCACATGCATGAAAGTAAAGCTCACAGCCATGGTCATACAGACCCTATGGGGCCATAACCACTGCTCTCCAGGCCTGTGGCAGCACAGCCCTTTTTCATCCTGTCTGCACAGACCAGCCATGAGCCTGAAATGGACCCAAAGTGAAACACTGTCTAGTTTCAAGGGTGTTTTTTTCCTTTACTTTTCATCTTCTAATAGATCCACCTCTGCCAACAGGAAGGTAAATGGACCCAAGTGAGAAGAACAAGTAAGAGTGATAAGCAGAGCTGATGTTCGCTGTTAGGGGACGATGATTTGCTACCAACTCAGTGTGACCTTAGAAGAGTCACCGTTAGACCTTAGCACTAGTTGCTCTCCCTGGAAACTGACATACCACTTCTTGATACAGTAAGGTAAGCTGCCTGGGAAGTTACCATACTCTCTAGGGAAGCATTTAGGACCCAGCACTGGAAGCAAGTGCTTGCCCTACTCAGAGACTATGGGACTAATTCCATTCGCAATACTTCAGTACTATGCAAATTCAAGGGCTTTGGTTTTCCAGTATTGCCCTAACCACCATCCCCACACTGCTCAATCCCTCCCACACACCTACCACTCCTCCCTCCTGAATCTTCCATTCAGCCCTCTAGAACTCTTGCACCAATCAGCAAACATACATAAATCCTCAAATACTTTTTAAAAGCAATTCCTCTGCCTCTTTAATGTATTTGGTTATTGAGGATACTGCTTCTTATGTTGTTTTCTTAGAGGACTGTTTTGTTTCTTTTTTAAAAACTTCCAAATCCTCAAAACCAGGAGGTGGAATAGGTATTCTTGCTCCCATTAATATTTCTGAATTATGATTTTCTCTTTCTTACAAAAATCCCTGTTTTTCAGAGGCCCAAACCATCCAGCTACATCACCCTCACCCCTCCCTTTTTGTTTCTGTTATCCACCAACCTTCAGATCATCCCCCCACTCTTCCTTCACGGAAGCCTTGCACTCTTGGCTCGCACTCATCTCTCCTACCCATGTGATGTGTTCACTACACACTACGAGAAAAGCGTCACAAACAACTTAAATTCAAATTAGAATATTTGATTGTCACTCCCTCCCGCCTATCCAAAGTCACGTGACAGACCCCCCCCAAGTGCCACCACCACTAAACCAGCTGCTTAACTCAATAATCTTGATTTTTTTTTTTGTCTCCTTCCTACTGTCTATCCACTCCACTAATAAATTCTAATGTATCTATTCAAAAACATATTTCAATGGGGAAAGTACAGTCTTTTCTACAAATAATGCTGGGACAACAGAATAATCACATGCAACTTGGACCCCTACCCATACCATATACAAATATTAATGCAAAATGAACTGCAGACCTAAATGTAATAGATAAAACTATGAAATTCTTAGACCGGAACAGGTGTAAATCTTCATGACTTTAGATTAGGCAATGTAACACCAAAAGCACAAGCAACAAGAAAAATAAACTGGACTTCATCACTAAAAACTTTTATGCATCAAAGGATACAATCAAGAAAGTGACAAGATAACCCACATTATGGGAGAAAATATTTGCAAATTATATATCTGGTAAGGGTCTGCTATCCAGAATGTATTAAGAACTCAACAATAAAGACAATCCAATTAAAAAATAGGCAAAGACATTTCTCCAAAGAAGATATATAAATGACAAACACATAGCAAAGTCCAGTACTGGCCAGGCACAATGGCTCACGCCTGTAATCGTAGTACTATGGGAGGTGGAGGAGGGTAATTGCCAGAATTCAGGAGTTCAAGACCAGCATGAGCAAGAGTGAGGCCCTGTCGCCACTAAAAGAAGAAAAACTAGCCAGGTGTGGTGATGCACGCCTATAGTCCCAGCTACTTGGGAGGCTGAAGCAAGATGATCTCTTGAGTCCAAGAGTTTGAGGTTGCTGTGAGCTATGATGCCACAGCACTCTATCCAGGGCAACTGAAACACTCATATATTGCCAGCAGAAATGTAATATCATGCAGTCATTATGAAAAACAATTTAGCAGTTTCTCAAAAATTAAACAGAGTTACCATCTGACCCAGCAATTTCACTCCTACATTGATACTAATAATGTGAACATATGTTCACATTAAAATCTGGGCATGAATGTTCACAGCAGCATTACTTACAATAGTCAAAGAATGAAAATAACCCAAATGTCCATTAACTAACAAATGGATAAACAACATCCATATGATGGAATATTGTTCAGACATAAAAAGGAAATGAAGTACTGATATACGTCACAATAGTACAATAGTACAACAAGAACAACACACGTTTCATGCATGTACTATGAAAACATTACGCTAAGACAAAGAAGCCAGACATAAAAGGCTACTACAGCATAAATTAATTTATATGAAATCTCCAGAACAGGCAGACCTACAGAGACAGAAAGTAGACTGAGCGTGGTTGGGGGGGTGGGGGGGTGGGAAGTGGGGGGGTCAGAAACTGGGAGGTATGAGGTTGCTTTTGAAGATAATGGAAATGTTCTGTAATTAGTGGTAATAGTTACATAACATTGTGAATATATTAAAATCACAAAGTTGTATACTTTAAAATGCTAAGTTTCATATTACTTATGTTTTACCTAAATAAAAAAAATGAAAAATACTATTTCAAAACCATCCCACTTCTCTTCATTTCCCTACCACCAAAATAACATCAGGTCTCACCTACTATTGTAATAGATTCCAAACTGACCTATTATACTCTTGCCTACTCCAATTTATTCTCCACACCAGTTAGATAAAAAAAAAAAAAAAAAAAAAACTGAAATCTGATCATACTACATCTCTGTTCAATGACTGGATCCCATGATACTTTGCATAAAATCCAAACAGCTTGAAATGTCCAACAGAGCGCCTCAGGATCCAGCCCCGTCCACTTTCTCTAACATTATCTGCTGCAACTCCCTGGCCTGCTCATCAGGCTTCAGCTACACTGGCCTTTAGAAGTGCTCTGAACATATGAGCACATGCATGTGTCTATCTGTGTAACTTGCTTGCACATCCCACTTCCAAAGCCCAGGCAGGTCCTACCTGCTGTATGTAGAAATGCCTTTTCCTGTCTTTGCATGCCGGACTCCTCATCCTCCACTGTGTACCCTGGGCCAAGTTACTTAACCTCTGTATGCTTCTGTTTCCTCATATGTAAAATGATAATGATAGGATCTACCTATCATAAGACTCTTGTGAGAATTATTATTACTTATTACTATTATCATGGGCTTAGTTCATATGACTCCTTTTCAGAGAAACCTTCACTGATAATGCCTATCTCGTAGTTATTCCCTCACACGCACATTCCTTTCCCTCAGATCACTTAACAATTGAGATTATTTAGCCACAGTGTCAGTGTAGGCTTTCCCCACTGGCCTCTGAACTCCCACGAGAGCAATGCGTACTGTTCCACATGCTGTGCCTGGTACAGCAAAGACCCTAAGAATGAATTACTACAAAATGAATACATGAATGACTCATATGCTACCAGGACACATGGTAGGAACTCAGTAAATGTTAGTTTTTTCTACCCTTCTTGCCTTTAACCTCTACGGTCTGTTTCCTGGACATGGATGAAAATGGAGGAACTTGAGTAATCATGTGGCTCCATCTTTAATACTCTATAATTCTATCATTCTAAGGTGAAAAAGAAGGTCATTACTAGGGTAAGGAACATACAAAATTAATTTAAAAAACATTTTTAGAGAAATTCCATTTCTCATAAGCTAGCATCCATCATTAAATCAACTGATGTTTTTCCCTGAGCCTTGTCTCTACATTATAAAGCAAATAATGTTAAATTCTCCTACATAATGCTCTTTCTCTCTCTTGCTCATATGCATGCACACATATGTACACACACTCACCATGTATGTTTTTCAGCTCAGAAATTATCTTTTTTGTTTTGAGACAGAGTCTCACTATGTTGCCCTCAGTAGAATACTGTGGCATCACACAGCTCACAGCAACCTCAAACTCTTGGGCTTAAGCGATTCATTTGCCTCAGCCTCCCAAATAACTGGGACTACAGGCACCCGCCATAATGCCCGGTTCAGAAATAACCATTTCAATGACTAAAAAAGACTTCTCTAAATAGCAAGTGCTCTGGGCTTTTCAGGCAGGCAAATGGTTAAAATTCAAAACATTGCCAATCTTCCTGGACTGGGTATACAGCCCGCACATCATCCTCCTTTTCAGACACAAATCAGCTGCTTGTCTTTACTTTCCCTTTATTATTTCCATTTATTCTTCCTCCTTCTGAGGAACTAGAGCTAAGAAGTTACAGGGCTCCAATATCTCAAAATATGAAGACTCAATGAGATGAGAAATGTGACTGAGCCTTACAACAGTAAAGTACTTTAGGAATGCAGAGCAGTCTGCTAGAAAGGGCCTAAGTTTCAAAACCAGACCTACTGAGCTTAGTGCAGTGGCTCACACCTCTAATCCCAACACTCTGGAAGGCCCAAGTGGGTAGATCTCTTGAGCTCAGAAGTTCGAGACCAGCCTGAGCAAGAGTGAGACACCATCTCTACTAAAAATAGCCAGGCATTGTGATGGACACCTGTAGTCTCAGTTACTTGGGAGGCTGAGGCAAGATCATCACTTGAGCCCAGAGTTTGAGGTTGCTGTGAGCTATGACACTCACAGGGAGTATCAGCACTCTACCCAGGGTGACAGAATGGGACCCTGTCTCAAAAAAAAGGGAGGGAAAGGAAGGGGAAAGGAAAGAAAAGGGAAGGGAAGGGGAAGGGAAGGGAAAAGGAAAGGGAAGAAAAACAGACCTATTTCTTACTCAAACCTATTACATGGTCACATGAAGCCAAAAATAGATACTGCAAGAGCCAAAACTAACACTGATTATTGTAACAAGAGCTAGCATTTATTTAGAGCTGTTAAGTAAACTTTTGCTACATATTTTTGTAATCCTCACAATTCTATCTAAGAGATAGGCTATTATAACCTTTAAATTGTAGCTGCTCAACATTCCATAACCAAAGAGCCAGACTCAAATCCCATGTCAGTCTAACACCAAAGCTGCTATTTAAACATCAATGCCTACTTTATAAAGGTAATTGATTTCCACTTTCCAAGATTTGAAAACTATCTTCCTCTCCCTCTTAATTTCCTCACAAACACACCAAGAGCTCTGCCCTTGAGACTAAGGAATTTTGCCATTGTTGACTTCAGGGTGGTTCCTGCTGTTTTAGGAAATGAGGGCAGATTTCTAAGGTACGTCTATGAATCCCTTTCCTCTTTATTTCATAGTAAAATAGCAAGTGTGGGGAAACTATCAGAATAAATACAGTAGATAATATTAAATGAATGAAGCGTTTATTTAATCTCCTAATTCCATTTTGAGGTACTAATGACAGGAAAAAGGGCCTTGCACAAACCTTGAAATCATATACTTTTTAATAAGGAGCCTCTTCTGAAAAAGCTCAAGGTGATGGCATTAGCTCTATCTATTAGTCCCTATGTTGCAATATTTAGAGGGAATAATCTAAAACATAAAACAATCCATCAACATAATAGGAAGTAATTAACTTACAAAAAAAATATGGTGACCAAAGGATTAAAAGTATTCATCACTCATCAAGGCAAGCAATATTCCAAAGACCTAACATCTAACTATGAAAAAGCAACTAGCAATAAAGATCATACCATACAGTTTTACTGCATGGCAAATAATGTGCTCCACAATACAAGATTGGGAAAATGGAGGCCCAATTAGAGCACAGGGAAGGGGGCAACACAGAGAAAGAGGAAACTGGTTTAGTTTTATCTTCCTCAGTCTCCTGTGCATTCAACCAACACCCATTGAAACATCTGCTGGGTTTGGAAGAGAAAGTCCAGAAATATACAATGCAGATCAGATCCTCACCAAACTTCTGGTCTTCTGAAGGTCTTCAGTATACAATGTGATAAAAGCTTCAAGAGGGGCTCGGTGCCTGTAACACCGTGTTCATGGTGCCGATCATATATACCAAGGCTAGAGGGTTCAAACCCGGCCTGGGTCAGCTAAACCAACAATGACAACTGCAACAACAAGAACAAAAAAAAAGCCAGGCATTGTGGTGGGGGCCTGTAGTCCCAGCTACTGGGAGGCTAAAGCAAGAGAATCACTTAAGCCCAAGAGTTTGAGGTTGCTGTGAGCTGTGATGCCATAGCACTCTACCAAGGGCGACATAGTGTGACTCTGTCTCCAAAAAAAAAAAAAAAAAGCTTCAAGAGGGAGAAAATAACATGTTGTCATGAAAGCTCAGAAGCAATGCAGACTAAAGGGAGTTGGCAAAGGCCTCTACATACAAAACTTTACCCTTCCACCCAACAGAACCATTAGGCCAAAGAAAAGATGCTTATTGTATCTATCTACCGTACCAGTACACCAAAAGGTGAACAGAAGTTCCCTCTCGGATGTGCAGTTATGAATGATTATAATTTTCTGCTTTATATTTTTCTGTATTTTCTATAATGAACATTAATTTATAATTAAAAACAAAATAGTAAATGTTACACTTACAAATGAAAAAGGAGATAAAAAGCAAGAATAACTGCCACTCAGGGCTTAAGGATTTTAGGTAAGGAAAAGAGAGGACTGATTTTGAAAATGTAGCCTATCTGAAGGCATCAAGCAAACATTATTACAAACACACTATGTGTCAGGTGTTGTGACAGGTTATTGGGAAAAAATAGGTTAAAAGTATTAACTCAGGCTAGAAGTGGTGGCTCACGCCTGTAATCCCAGCACTCTGGGAGGCCGAGGCAGGTGGATTGCCTGAGCTCATAGGTTCTAAGTGACTGGCGTGGTCTGTGGTCTGAGAAAAATCACTTTGGTGGCAGTAAGGAGGTAAGATTTGGAGAGAGGAAGGATTGGTTTCACAGAGACCAGCCTGAGCCAGAACAAGACCCTGTCTCTAAAAATAGCCGGGTGTTATGGCAAGTGCCTATAGTCCCAGCTACTCGGGAGCCTGTGACAAGAGAATTGCTTGAGCCCAAGAGTTAAAGATTGCTGTGAGCTGTGATGCCACAGCACTCTACCGAGGGTGACATAGTGAGACTCTGTCTCAAAAAAAAAAAAGAAAAGAAAATATTAACTCAGATGCCTTCCTATGGCAAGTTAAGTAATTTTATCAAAGAAAAATAAAAAGCAATAAATCCATCTGACAAGTGGTTGAATAACAATCTCCAAAGCACCCCCTAAACCAAAGAACGCCCCTAGTGGAGGTCTGAGAACAAAAAGCACTTCCCAGGCAAAACCTCCTCAACACACATGTAATGAATGAGGCCAGCCATACTCCCAGAGTTCATCTGATAGCGATGAACGACCTAATGGCTCTGCACATGCAGCCAGAATCTCAAAGTCAACTTATCCAAGGCCAATTATCTTCTTCATCAGCTTATCTCTCATGCTATATTCTATCTTAGTTAAGGCTTTTGGCATCTCCTGTCACACGAGCTAGGAATCCTAACTCCTCCTTCTGTCTTCATATTCCACATCCAGATGCCTCTGCTCTCTCTCAAATCTTTCTCCTTCCCATCCTCACTGTCATTGCCTCGTATTAGGCTTCATCATCCCTTAGTGCAGGTTCTCAACCTGTGGGTTGCGAACTGTATTAAAGGGTCACAGCATTAGGAAGGTTGAGAACCACTGTCTTAGTGAAACCACTGAAGCAAACTCCCAGCCATCTCTTTATCTCTAAAATCCTTCCTCTCTTCAAATTTTATATCCTTACTGCCACCAAAGTGATTTTTCTCAGATCACAGACCATGCCAGTCACCTAGAAAGATATGATGGCTCCCCAGTGCTAGCATTCCAGCTCCTTGGCATGGCAGTTAATAGCTTCCACAATCTGGGCCTAATGTATTATTGCTAAAGTATTAATATGTTGAACAATAGTCAAAAGCACAGGCTTGGGGTCAGCTAGATGTGAATTCGGTTCCTGGCTCTGCTACTTCCTTAGCTGCTAGACCTTAGACAAATAACTTCACCTTTCAGAATCTTATTCACTTGGAAAAGTGAATAGGATGTATATAAAATGCGTGGCACACAGTCACTGATCAAGAAAAGTAGCTCTTCTGTCCTCTAATTCAAATGTCTCCTCTTCTGAGAAGGTGGAAGTCCCAATACACACCCTCTTCTCTGTTCCCCCAACAATTTGATGTCCACAGCCTTACAGTTTCACTTTTTCCTGTACCTACCCTCATCTACCCTCACTATCTCTTCCCTGCCCTCTCTTTCAACTGTGAATTACAGATAGGGAAAAACCATGCCTCAGCCATTTTGCATTCTCCAGGAGCCTAGAGCATAGAAGGGGGGTGTTTGCTTGCAGAATTGAAAGGTCTCCTCAGACTATCTTTCAAAATGAACCACCAGACCTACCATTTCTCTCTTTCCCAGGTAGAGCGGTTATACCTCTTCTACTTCTTAGGCCCTGTTCGTCAGGAACAATTTTTCTTCTCTGAAATATCTCTAGCACCTAATATAGAGCCTGACATACAATACTGGCAGTTACTTACATATATCAATGAAATAATTAATATTCTTTTAACAAATGATTTTAAACACTTGCATTATATTATGAAATATAATGATACTATCAACCTGTCTCCCATTGTTACAGATAGCAGTTGTTTCCATTATTTCACTATTATGAATAAATAATGCTCTCATTAACACTCTTACATAAATGTTCATATACATATTCCTAGAAGCAAATTATGGGGCCAAAGAGTGCGAATGCTTTGTGGATTGTGATATATACTGGAAAAGCTAACTCTTCTCAAAGTGTCTCTATGCAACCCTGCATCCAATTAATATTTAGCTCATAAAATGAAAAAAACTGAAAAATTTAAAATAACTTCTAATACATAGAATGTGAATATAGATACAGAATTGGAAGATACAGAATTTGAACATGATAATAAATTAAGACATTACATATATACTACATTTTTTCCTATTTCATACCAACAATTAAAATAATACATATTTAGGGGGTGGGGCCTTGGTGTGTGTCACACCTTTTGGGGGCAAGACACGATTGCAAGGGGGACTTTACCTAACAAATGCAATCAGTGTAACCTGGTTTACTGTACCCTCAATGAATCTCCAACAATAAACTAATAATCATAATAATACATATTTGCTGGCTATCATAAAATTAATTTCAAAAGTATGAACATATTTTCAAAAATAGGGAAAGCAGGAAAAACATAAATGGGATTCAATTCAAAATAATGTTGAATTAAGAAATATCCATTGGTGGTGCCTGTGCTCAACAGGGTAGGGCACCAGACCCATATGCTGGAGGTGGCAGGTTCAAACCCAGCCCCAGCCAAAAACTGCAAAAAAAAAAAAAAGAAAAGAAAAAAGAAAAAGAGAAAGAAATATCCATTATCAAGTGAGTTAGTTGAATTAAGTCTTATGAATGGAAGGTTTAGTTAGTAGTGCTACTTAACGTCAAGGTTTGCCAATGATAAATTGAATATTAGATCTAAAAACTGTTGCTAAGTGTTCAATTTCCCTGCTAAGGAAAAGAAACAAAAAGGATAGACACATTGGCTTCTGCAATTAAAGAGACAAAAAGCAGGCAACTTTATTCTATTAGTCACAACTGTACAAGCAAATCATTATAGGTAATTTTAATGCAGAAATAAATATATCAATGTATCCAAGGTAATGTAATGATACAAACAGATAAATGGGTTATTTGTAGTCTTCAACAGGTAAAACTCTCTTAAAGGAATGACCAATACCTTCCTCCCAACCTCCTCAAATGATGCTATATTTTACCAATGACCTTGTCCTTAATAATATAGTATGCAGACTTAGTACAAAGGTCTCAGATTATTACTACTCTGATGATAAGTAAAAGACTTCATTTGATCAGAAGTAATGATTCAAACAAATTTGGCCTAAACTGATCTAATTCAGGTTTAAATGGCTTTGAGGAATAAATAGGGTCTACCAAAAAAACTCCAAACACCAAAATTATAACATTTTCATTTTAATAAAATGCTGGATTTATGAGCTCGGAAAAAGAACTCACTTTTTTACATTCAAAGTTGTAGCACTGAATTTATGAATAGATATTATATAAAATTCTATGAAATCCATTCAGAGCTAGGGGCTTGGCTTTGTAGTGCTATCTTAACCCTCAATAAATCTGGAACACTTAAAAGCTATTAAATTAACATTTCCCTGATCTGGCACCTGTAGTCAGTTAATTTGTCAAAAACATTTCCACAGTTTGTCATGGACACTGTATTTTCTGACAAATTAAGTTTAAAATAAAATTGACAAAAATCTCATTAATTTCCTCTGAATCACCAACCTTGCTTCCATTAAGCTTTTATTATTTAAGAACATCAACTGTCACTCTTCCTTTAACAAGGTCATGCTCTGACCTAGGTACCTCCAGGCTCCTGGCAATATTATGATAGAAGTCAGAGAGGCAGTTCAGTATGGTGGTTTAAGAGCACACGTTGTGGAGTCAGACAGACCGGAGTTCAACTGCCAACAACACCACTTACTGTGTGTGCCTGGACAATTTATTTAAGCTCTATGAGTCACTATTTTCTCATCTACAAAACATAGATAATAAAAGTACCTTCTGACAGAGTTGTTTAAAGGATTCAGTGAAACTATACATGTAAAGAAAAGCACTTACCACTGTGCCTAGTCCACAGCAAATGCTCAAGAAATGCTGGTTGTTTATTATGTTTCTTCCTACTTTCATATTCATAGAACTTTCATAAAAACAACTTCATTGACATTCATCAAATTTTGAAACTACAAGGAATCTTAAGGCTCATGCCCTTTAAAACACTTTGAACGAATGGTTGTCTTACAACCACTCCTGAAAAACTCCACTGATGAGGTCATTGCTACCTTATAACTAAGACTCTCTTTTTCCGTCTTTAGTAAACAGTTTCACTGGCTGAAATGTTTCTTTCCATTGAGGTGCCATCTCCCCGTAGATTTTACCCACTGGTCTTAGTTCTAGCCCTAGGAAATCAAAATAAAGCTATATCTACTTCTATAGACAACCCTTCAAAAAAACCTCAAAAACTGAGTTACTAAGCATAGTGGAATAAACCAGACTACAATTCTTTCAAGAGTAAAACACAGCTCAGAAAATAACATTTTATAACTTTTCCTTCTATAAGAACTATAGCAAATATAATTCTTTAGTCCTGGACCCAAAATCAGAAAGGGGGCTATTGCTCTCAAGAAAGCTTTTCTCTACTGAAAATAAATCCTTCATATTTTCATGCTCTGACACTTTCGAAAAAGAAAATGCCTAGCCTTATTGGGTTAAACAATCTATTATAAAATAAAGTTTGAGTGATAGCCACAAATAATTCTTTTGTTTCAAGACAGTAACTGAAAAACCAGCAATCATTCATGTTCAAATATAGGTAAGACATATCACAATACACAGGGGGAAGTATGAAGGAAAAAAAAAAAAGGCTACCCATATACGTTGGAAACAACCATCATTTTGTCCAAGACTTAAATTCAGAAAACAATTCCTTGTACTGGCAGTTTTCACCAAGATGGGTTATTATATTTCCTAGGCTCCTCTTTGTAGAATCAACTAAACTGGTTTTTAGACTGTGGCCCTTCCAGCCTTGAGCTGTGCAACCTTGGGCAAGCACATAATCTCTCTGAAAGTCAATTTACTCAGCCATAAAATAGATGAGACCATCTACTTTCAAGGAATGGAAAGGAATATAAAGTAAAAAAGCATGTTAAAATGCTGGCGGCTCCTGTGGCTCAAAGGAGTAGAGTGCCAGACCCATATGCTAGAGGTGGTGGGTTCAAACCCAGCCCCGGCCAAAAATTGCAAAAAAAAAAAAAAAAAAAAAAAAAAAAGCATGTTAAAATGCTCTGTGAAATGCAAACTGTTACACAAATGTCAGTTATTCCTTACTATTGTTACTTAAGCTGTTGCTCAGAACAGGTAGATAAAATGTCCCCTCAAACCAACATAAAGCTGAGAAGCAAAGGCAACAGGGAAAGGTCTCTATCTCAACCATTTCAAAAGCCAAACCATTCTCTTCTCATCCCAGCCTTTGGGTGGGTACAGCATGTACCAGAATGTGCTCTCACACAGGTACAATCAAGCCATCTTAAAGCACACAAAGTGTCCATTTCAAATTTTCATAGCCATTGTGGGATTCTTTAAATCATTAATGTTACACAGCGCTTTGCATTTAATTACACAAACAATAGCTTCTATAATGACGATAGTATCAGTGAAAGGTAATTTACATGAACTAAGCCCCATTGCCTCGCATAAGTTTAGAGACCGCTTTATTATTAAATCATTTATATAATAAAATCAATATGCTTTAAAAGTAAAAAAAGGTTTTTTTAAACCATAAAGAAGAGTTACAAGTTTTAAGCTCTATTAATTATCATAATATAATGAGTCTTTTGAAGATTTAACATCAACTTTTAAAATTAAAACTCTATGGAGAATGTATACTTGGCTCCATTACTACATGATGTATCTCTAGAAAAGGTTACAGTACAGCCATTATCACTCTCCTAAATTATATGAAAATTTTGGTATAACCCTCCAACTACCCTAAGGACAGTTTAATTCTAGAGATAGTGAAGTATTTTGAGAATGTAAAACTGTATAAATATTGAAGGTAATAATTCATGTACTTGCATCATATTCATTTCTTGCATGGTTTCAGTTGATTAAATATTATAAAATTTTACAATATTCACCTTAAAAATTATAGTTTCCTTAATTTTATAGTTTTTAAAACCCACAAATTTTCTATACAGTAGTACATACATGACTGTTTTATCACTTTCACACTCAATGTTTCTTAATAATATAATTCAAAAATTTCACTGAATCATTATTTAGTAAGTCATAAAAACCTCTTAAAACTAATTTTTCATGCACATCCAGCTTATCCAAAGTTAGAATTTAATTAGATAGCCTTGGCATAAATGGGCTTACTACTTTATTTGCTCAATCAGTGTGTGTCTCTTTGGTAATTATAACTAATTCAAGTCCCTGACGCACCTCCTAGCAAACAATGTAAAAACATCAGGCAAAATGGAAATAAATAGCTTTACATTTCTCCAATAACAACATTCACTTTTATCCTCAAAATCCACACACAAAATAACTGGGATAGGTGTTGCTCTATATAGGAAAAGGCCACACAAAGAACCTATACCTCAGGCACAGAGAACAATGCTTGTCTACAGCAGAAAATACATTATGATTTTTTTACATTATGAAAATGGTATACATCGACGTAACTTAAAAGAGCCAATTAAGAAAGTTTGTATATAACACAGTTTGCAAATGCATGTTGAAATATAAACAGCCACAAGCAAAACAGATACATTATTATTTACCTAGAACAACACTTCCTATTGGAAAGAATTACTTATAACTATGAACAAAATTATAATTGAGAAGCAGTCCAAAAAGTCTGATTATCAGGCCTTTATCTCACATGTCTACCAGATAGAAGCAAGGGGGGAGTAGTAAGTGGCAGAAAAAAATGAGAGGATGGCAGGATCCACGGGATAATAAAAACTGTCAGCACTGGTACTTTAAAAAATAAAGAGCTCTCTGCCAGTCATGCTACTCAATTAGGTAATCATAATCAGCAAAGCAACACAGAGTACACCAGCCAGCTACAAAGCTGACATCTTGGCTGGGTGCGGTGGTTCAGACCTGTAATTCTAGCACTCTGGGAGGCCGAGGCTGGCAGATTGCTTGAGCTCAGGAGTTCAAGAACAGTCTGAGCAAGTATGAGACCCCCATCTTTACTAAAAATATAGAAAAACTGGTTGGGCATAGTGGTACATGCCTATAGTTGCATCTATTCCAGAGGCTGAGGCAAAGAGGATCTCTTGAGCCCAAGAATTCGAGGTTGCTGTGCGCTGTGAATGATGCCACAGCACGCTACCCAGGGTAACAGAGTGAGACTATCTAACAACAACAAAAAAAAGTTGACAGTCTTGATGGGAAGTGAGACCAGGCAGAGAGAGCACATTCCACTGTACACAGCCTTTATGCCCCTACCTCAGCTTTCTCTGCAATTGGCAGGTCACGGCAGTTGTCATTTACTGGGCACCTACCAGGGTAGGTGTAATGTAATACGTCCAGCAGCCCTATGAGGACTGAGTCCTTGCCTGAGCAGTTCAGTAAGGAAGCTGCTCCAAACCCCTCAGTTGGGGGCGAGGGTGGTCAGGATTCTAACCCAGGTGGATTCATCTCTAACTCCCTACCCCACAGTGAACCCCAGTCCTGAGTAACTCTTGAGGTAGGCATGACTATCTAGGAAAGGCACAAAGGTTACTGGTTCATGCTGCAGCCACATCTGAGGGTTCGGGCTAGGGGCCAGGAAATGTCCTCCAGCTGAGCCCCACAGGGAAGGTCTGAGCTGCTCCTCTTCTACGGCCTCGCCTATCACACTGCACTTGCAGCTCTGCTGTGATGATTGCTACAGGGGCGGGAGCCTGGGGTCACCTGCCAGGAATAATCACCTTTCATGTTAGGGCAGAAGGCACACACGGTCAGATTTCAATAAATCCTCCCTACATTCCAGAGGTAAAAACACAAGGAAACACCGGCTCCTTAAAGAGTAGGCAGAATCCTTTGATTCAGTTTTTAAAAAGCAGCAATCAAGTACTAACTCACAAACTGCAGATAATCCTTATTCCTGGATTAAGAGGCTCATCAGTAATTGTTAGGTGTGTCTGTTACTAAATCTGGCTACCCAGGTGGCAGTACCCAACATGCTTTCATGATGACAAAGGAGGAAAATAACTGTTTGGTCCTTGGAGAGATGGGCACACAGCATGCGACATCAACACAGCATCAAGCTCCAACACAAGCAAAGGATCTGACGAGACAAAGGTCCATCTCAGGTTGCAATTCTCCATAGAAATGGGCAGCACAGACCTGTTCACTTGCAGAAAATGACAAGTTGCTTGGGTACCAGGTCTCTGGGGTTTCTTCTCAGCCCACTGGCATTATTTTTCTCCTGTTCACCCTGAGTCTTAGTCCAATCTCCTCTGAGGTCCTAACTAAACCAGACACAGGGAGAGTCAGGATTTTATCTTATTAAAATAGATACGGCTAATTTGTCTTTTCAAATTCATTTTAAATTAAATTGGATTTCCTCAGAAGGCTGCTGGGTCAGTTCCCCTGCTGCAAACACAGGACAAAGGTTAATTGCACGCCCTTCACCAGCTCTTCTGCTCTCCTGGGCTGGCTCTGATAACCTGCCCCGAGAGGTGGGCAAAGCTTTGGTTTATTGGGCAATAATGTTGTCATCAGAGCCATTTACCATTATGCCAAGAAACATTTTATTTTTTTAAACTAAGTAACAAGATATGGTTGCAAAAAATATGATGTTATTAAAAGATATGATGTTACCAGCTGATGGTTAGTTCTAAAACATGAAAACCAAAGACTATTACCTATCTGCTTCCCTTATAAGGCTCCAATAGATGCAAAAGTACAGACCCTCCTGGAGCAAATTGTTTTCTGATTCCAATGTAAAATTCCACTAACATTTGCACTTAATTTGTCTCATTTAAACTGTCTACATTCATGAAAATTTAACCCAGTAATTCCCTGTTATACAAAGCATAACAAAGTATGAATATTTAAATACAATGTAAATAAAACACTTTGTCAATTATATTTTTGTATTCTAAATTAGTGACTTCACTTAGCATGTCTGCCTTGCACAGCACCACACTATTTTTCAATTAAAGGTCCAGATGTTTCAAAGGCTCCAGTAGGCAACAGCAGTTATGAGAAATGCTTTATCTGCATTGTAATCATCACCACCACATCAGCTCCAGGCTGCATTAACATACTCATGTTTTATTCCCGTTCCTCTTCTAACAGAGCAGGTAATTATACAACACAGCAGAGAAGCCCAATTCTAAGAGCTGGACAATTTCCTTATGAGCATTCACCTGAGCAACACATTTTCATACACAATCTTAAAATATTCGGGACAATACTTCATTACATAGTTAAATTTGCTTAGCAGAAACAATGACCATTTCTATAATTTTTTGTTAATAAAGAATGAATCAACCAGTTTGATGAAAACATTTCAAATTGTACATAAAACCAGCACATTGTACCCCATGATTGCATTAATGTACACAGGTATGATTTAATAAAAAAAAAAGAAAAAAGAATGAATCACAGCACAGACATAGCAAATTTAGCTTCAAATACTATTTAAAGTACAAGACAGACTGTACATTCATGTGCTTATGTAGGCTGAAAATCAATTAGAAATTAGTGTGTATAAAAAAACACTATAATTTGTTACAATCTAAGCCATCCCTTCTCAGTTTTAATGCTGGTGTCATCTCTGAAACAAGTCAATTTGGTATTTATTCTTACTGTCCAAAAACGACAATTCACCTGAGCTGAGACTGAGCAAGTATAGCAATTTTCCCGGTTCTCATCTGATAAAAAAATAACACCAGAGCAACGAAATTCTGACAGCTGCAACAAAAATGCTATTGCATTTATTATTTAGTTAATTAAATGATTCCCTTACCCACAAATGGAAAAGAATAACCTATGTTATAAGAGATACTGCCATGCATGGTAAATATAATTTAATGAGAAAATATAGTACTTCATCATTAAGAGAAACTGTAGCAAAATTAACTTTAATTATAACTTTTTAATTATTCCACAAACATTTTTTATTTTGAAATATTCCAGGAGGAGGTGTCCTAATGAAGATGCTATTCAAAAGATAAATGCCTTTACAAATACTAAAACCTCAGACAGGTCAAATCCTGGCAGGTTACACTTCAGCATGTGAAAGCAGACAGCTTCCATTCCTTCCTGAAGGAACCTTAGGTGGAACATTTTTAATACATCACTGTGTCACTTTTTAATGTGTCCCAATCTATTAACCACATGGCAAACTAACAGGGATTTTTAAAATATGGCTTTTATGGCTTTGTGCTGGTGATTAATTAAATAAATAGCCACCATTTCACAAATCATCCCTCTAATTAGTCTAAAACAGACACTTTGCATTCAGTGATATTACTGCCATCTGAAGCTCACGGAGGGGCAGGAGTGGTATTGCATGGCTGCATCTCTGTACTTGGGAGCCCACTGTCGCAGGCTCCACGGCTGGCATCCCACCCTGCCACCCAGAGGCAGAGGTGTCATCTTTGCAGGTGCTGCAGTCAGCTGGAATTTGGCTCCAGCTGCTCAGAAAAGATGTTCTCCTTAATTATTCTCCCTCACCCTAAAGGAAACAATGGAACAACAAAGGAACAAAGTGCAGTCTCCAGCTGCAAACAGAAGAGGTTTCACCAACATGGTTCATGGACTGAGTAAGAAAGTTGGGTGATTTAGGAATAAATAAGGTACTAGGTCAAAAAGGTTGTCTTTAGAATTCAAAACATGTTATGTCATTGTCTTGAATTCAAATATTAAGCAATTTACTTGAAAACCCTATTATTTAAAAGACTCCATTCAAACAATGAGATCACTTTCCTTGAAACTGATAGGAATTCAACCTAACTTGTTTTAGTAGCATATTTTAAAAAAGGGTAATTCCTCTGAAAGCAAATTAAACTTAGAAATAATTTTGAGTGCCAGGGAAAAAAATCAAATGGGAATATTTCGAGAACCCAATTTCCTTCAGGAAATACATTAAGTGGTTTTCTAATCCTTTAAATGTCATTAGATACGGTTAGAGGAAAGAAGGGGGAGGGAGGTAGTAGTGAGGAAGGGAAGAAAGAAGGAAAGAAAAGGAAAAAGAGGTAAAGAAAAAGAAATAAGGGAAAATTCAGTAGGAATAACACACCGAAATATACTCCAAATTGTTCTGTAGAAAGGGCTGCCCTCATTTCCCTTCTATAAGAGGCTTCTAAGAAGGGAGGAGGAAATGGAGTATCGTAGGGAGACCAGGACCCTGAAGCACGATAGCTAACAGCATAAGACTCCTCAGAGTCTAAGTCAGATGATCCTATTCAGTCTCAGTTTTCTCCCGTAGAGGATTTTAGCCCCATCCTCAATAATTATAGGGAAACAGATACTGTACTAGCACATTCCAACTACACAGAGAACAGATGTTTGAAAATGGTAGTCATGAGAAACTACACTAGGCAATGAAAACTGGATTGCCGGCAGAGCCTAGGTTCCTTGCTTTCACTCTTTAGTGGCTTTCTCCAAGAGCCAAGGTAGCTGTAGCCAGCACTGTAGATGCTGTGTTCCAAATATGAAAAGGAGAGATAAAAGCACAAAAGGTACATGAACACAGAACCACCACATTATGTGTGCCACACTGAAGAAAACTCAAATCATCTGTAACTGAGAAGAAACAATGTAGTTTATCTTTCCTCTCCACTAGGCATGGATTTGAGGGAGGATGTCTCTATGACCATTCATGTGGTGGAAACTAGAAAGCCAAAAAAAAGGGGGCGGGGGCAGCTTTGGATTCAGCAGACCCGGCTGTGAATTTTGCTTTTGCTATTTAAGTAGATGGTGTAACTGCAGGCAAGTCTGTTGAGCTTTCCCATCCCAAAATGGGAATAATAATACACACTTTACAGGGAAATGAGGAAGAATGAATGAAATAGCATGGTATGAGGTCTAAGTTCACAAACTCATGCTAGAAGAAGTGCTACAAACCTCTACGATCGTCTTCAAAGCACTCCCCTTGGGAAGCTATGCACCAACACCAGCGCCGAGTCTAAACTTCCAAGCAATTTTAGAACTTTTTCTAGAATGACCATCAGAGCTGTCATTGTATGACACACAAAAATTATGCAACAATAATGAATGCCATTCAGCAAGACACTGCCACACATCGACACAAACAGAGCTGTGAGACACGGTTACATGAAGGTTATGAAATCTTATGAAGTTGCTTGTACGGTGCTTCCAAGGTAAGCTCATGGTGGCAAGTTCACAAATTTAATTGTCAGACCTCTTATAATGATAGTTCAGATGGTCATTCCAGAAAAAGAGCTGCAAAACTGCTTTGAAGGGTGGAGTAGATGTGGCGCTGATGCATAGCTCCCCACAGGGAGATGAGGGTAGTGATATTCAGCAACGAGGCAAACAGTACCTTTTCTAGGACGACTTTGCAAATTTAACTGTCAAACCTTGTGTACACTCTGACCTATGGTAGACACTCAAATAGTTTCTATAATATTAAGTTGAATCATATGAAACTGCTGGTATTCAATTGCTTGTGTCTTACAAAAATTGCAATTTCATACGGTTTTATCTAATATTATATAGCGACTGAGAAAGTATCAAGAGCTGGAGAAATGACTGAAAATTCTCAAAAGCAGAATGAATTACATTCCTGTCATAGCAAGACAACCAAGATATAAAAAGCATTTTTTAAAAGATTACCTCTCCATTCCAATACAGCAGCTAATATGTATTAAACATTGTACGTCAGATATTAGCCCATACATTTGACATCTATAATATTAGCTTATGTAACTTCAAAATAACTCTTAGTTAGATTCAACTATTTTTCCTATTTTATAGATGAAATGGAAGCGTGCAGAAATGAAGTAATTTGCTCAAGGTCACATAGCTGGTAAAGCTGGAATGCCAAACCTGGGGCTAACTTGAGAACCTAGGTTCTTACTCATCACTTAAAATTTCCTTCCCACACTGCAAAACTGCTAATTCTATTTTTAATAAAACTGTACGGGGACAAATAGTAAATAATCTACATATCAACTCTGGGCCTTCCAAAAGATGGCCATGTCAGTGGACAAGCAAACACCAGCAGGAGGGCATTTCATCCTAGCACCCATAGTGACCAGCAGTACAGTATGTCCAAAAGTCCCACTGTGCCTACAGCATTCTAGCACACTACTTCTCCCATGTCACAGTGTTATTAGAGAAAGAAAAAAGAAAAATAATGGACACACTTCAAAGATTCCAAGAAAAATTATGAAGTTTTAATCAAACAGCTGTTGTGTTCCCATTATGTTACAGTCAAACCATTTCGCTATGTGACAAAGGGAGCAACGCTTTTTATTTGTTTGTTCAATTATCTATTTATGTTTACATCTCTTGCTTCCTAAATCCTTTGATATAAATAGCGAACAAGCTACCATAGCAAGGGAACTGGCACTGACAGTGGATGCTCTGAATCCACTCCCTTTAAAAAAAGAATCCAAGTCAAAGAAACCTTCAAACACCACGCTTTCAAAGCCCAGATTCTAAAATCAATTACGCTTGCATTTAAAGCCGCCTCTGTGGCACCAAAACCCACCAAAGATAAAGAAGACGTTTGTGCTAAGTTGGGAAAGTGGAGACATCAGCATTTCCGCCCTTAGCCCATTATTCCTACTCTCCAGACAGCACCTGATACAGCATCTGGAGCATTTTGTCTTCTGTACAGCCACTGCTCTTGCGAAGCCCAGCCTCAGGGGTTTCCCTGGGGCTTCCTTTCCGACAATTGTGCAGAGACTCTGAGAGGAGCCCAAATGAGCTGCCTTAACCTTCCTGTAAACTGATATTTCCATAGAGGATTAAGACAAACGTTTCAAATAAGCCAATTTCCTTTACTAAAAAACCAAAGTGACAATAGTAGTACCAAGAGAAATATACAAAGACAATGAATAAGACATACTTCTCTTGTCTTTGGGCATGTAAAAAAATATAGAGCAAAAGGTTAGGTGGAAATAGGCTACACAATTCCCTCTTTCAACAGGATGCCCTATGGTGAAGCTGAACTAAAAAGTTATACAAGAATTAGACTCAGTCATACTAAAGGGAAGAGAAAAAAAGGTCTAAATACTTCATCCTATCTGATATATGCTGACTCTGCATCTATATATTTTTGCATTCCTATTGATTATAAAAGTTGTCTATTAAAAATATAACTATGTTTCTTTTCTAATAGGGTACTTTCACAACTCTGGGGATGCCAAATGTTTACTTGCTAAACTAGTGAGAATTAGAATTCCTAACTACACTTAAGGTCTCTGTAGAAGGGAACAAGCTTCCTTCTCCTCAAGTATCCTAGGCAGCTTCCTTGGACCACAGGAAGTGGGAGCTCTCCTTGACCCAAAAGGGTAGGGATGTATATGCTCCTCAACTAAATGAAGAGAACACAGAGATACACACAAAAGGCCAGAGCAGAACATACCCTTAAGAAATCCTACTCCTAGCCAAGCACAGTGGCTCACTCCTGTAATCCTAGCACTCTGCGAGGCTGAGTTCAGGCGTTCAAGACCAGCCTGAGCAAAAGTAAGACTCCATCTCTACTAAAAAAGAAAAAACTAGCTGGGTGGCATAGTGGGCACCTGCAGTCCACAGCTACTTGGGTGGCAGAGGCAGGAGATCGACTGAACCCAGAAGTTTCAGGTTGCTGTGAGCTAGGCTGATGCCATGGTACTCTACCTAGGCAAGAGAGTGAGATTCTGCCCCCTACACACAAAAAGTGGGAGGGTGGTTGGGGTAGGGAAGAGAAAGGAAAGGAAAGGAAAAAAGGGGAGAGGAGGGAAAAGGAGGGGAGGAGAAGAGAGGCAAGGCGAGGAGAGGTGGACAGGCTCTTTGGGTTTCTTTGGTTCATCTGCCAAGCTTCATATTTTCACTGCCATCATCTGACCCTGTAGTACCTTTCTTGCTTTTCTCTTTTTGGTAGTTTCTCCCATAAACCTATATTCAATTTTACAGTATTACGATATATAATGTGAGATGTTTCATACTTAACATTCTGTATTAACAGGACCTTAAACATTTCTGGAAAAAGAATCACTAAGATTAGAAACAGCTACCATTTACTCAGACACTGGACTGAGTACACTACATAAATTACCTTTTTTGATCTGCAAAACAGACCTCTTTTGCTTACTCCACCATACAGATAAATAAACTGCTAAGAAGTTAAAGAAATTGCTAAAGGTCACACAGAGCAACAGAATTCAGATGGGAACCCAGGTCTGACTGACTCAAAAGACCATAGTTGTTACTTGACTATAATTCTCTCCGAAACTAATATTTTAAAAAAGCTCCTTTTTGTTCTTATTTGGAAAATCTTCTTGTGTTTTTAATTACCATTTTCATGAGATAAAGAGCCATGATATATTTAAACATAAATTCTTTCTTTTCATTCTATATATACAGTCCCCTTCCACAGCATTTAATATAACACACTAAAAAATACTTTACTGTAGGACTTGTATTTCATCCAAATGGCAAAACATGTACCTGAGCAACCTTCAAACAGAAAACAATTAAAAATTTGGATGAGATATAAAAAGTACCTATTTGGGGGCATGCATGATAGTTCACACCTATAATACAAGGCAGGTGGATTCCTTGAGCTCAGGAGATGAAGACCAGCCTAAACAAAAGCGAGACCCTGTCTCTATTAAATATAGAAAAATTATTTTAGACTCCGGTCATCATGGTGGGCGCCCATAGTCCTAGCTACTTAGGAGGTTAAGGGAGGAGGATTGCTTAAACCCTGGAGTTTGAGATTCCTATGAACTAGGCTGATGCCACAGTACTCAAATCAGGGCAACAGAGTGAGACCCCTGTCTCAAAACAAACAAACAAAAAAAAAAAAAAAACAGATAAAAAAACAAACTACAACAACAACAAAAAAACCACCACAAAATCTATTTTGCTTGATTGAATAGGCTGCCAAATTTTTAAGGAAGGGAAACCCAGAATGGAAAATAGAATACAACTTTTGCCTTAATGATGGCATTTGACAAAGAAGATGATATTAAATGTCAATTTTCTTGGTCAGCTAGATACATGGAACAGCATATCTGTAATCTGTAATAAAGCTGCTCAAAGACCTAGAGTAAATTAGAATTATAGCCTCCCAACCCGACCTCTAGCCAAGTGAAACTGTCTGACCTCTTTGGTCCCCCAATTTTTTTTTCTCCTGTGTTTTTATAAATAGCAACCAAGCTTCATATGAAATTTCCATCCCAAAGTCATATTACTTGATGGACCAGAAAGACTCAAGCTAAAAATTTAAAGTAGTTCTGGGCTGGTGGACCCCTATGTTCTAGGTAGAAGCAAACACAAATCCTCTCAGGAAAAACCTAAATTACTCAAATAATTCCAACAGAAAAAGTTGCAAGATATAAGCTATTATAGCCCAAAATCACAAATAGAAGGCAGCACAAAACCAACCCAGAAAAACTAGAGTTAACACAATGATCAGAAACAGAATATCAAATAAATGCATAAAGGAAAATACTGAATAAGAGCAAGAAATTAAAAAAGATTATCCAAGATGTGGTATAATATACTGTGGTTGGATAGAACGCTGCTATTATTAGGAGATGAAAGCTAAAGTATTTAGGAGTGAATGTCAACCCTGAAATGACTTTTGTAAAGAAGCATAAAGTAAATACAATAAAATGTTAACAATTACTGAATATAGGTGGGAGGTATAAGAGTATTTGCTGAACTTTTACTAAGAAAATTATTTAAGTTTTTGTAATAAGTTTTTAAAATTACCAACCAGACTTTTTTCCAACTGGAAATGGAATATTGCATTTCCAAATTGGAAATGCAATATATGGGTTCCACAGCTGAGGAAAGATGTGTTTTCCTCACATCTTTGAATTCACAGAGAATTCAAAGATAGAATTAAAGAAATTACATAGAATGCAACCAAAAGAGACATAGAGGTGGAAAATATGAAAGGGAGACTAAGAGACGTGGAGGATAAAAGAACACATTCTAGAAAGTATAACTGAAATTTCAAAAGAGGAAAGAAGAATAAATGGTGCAGAGGCAATGTCTGAAAAGAAAGTGGCTGAAAACATTCCAGAATTGATGAAAGACACAAATCCACAGATTCAGAAAGCCTAGCAAATGCCAAAGAGGAAAAACAGGGAGAAAAACGTTATCTAGAAATGTTATAATGAAGCTGCATATACGCCAGGAAAGTTATTAACCAAACGGGGCGTGTATAGCTACCTGAACAGTGACAAATGGTTCAACTTACCAGGAAGAAATAACAATTCTGAAATTATACTGAGTATAGAAGCATGAACTCACAATATATAAAGAAAAACTTTTCAGGACTAACAGGGAAAATATGAACAACCAAGCAACAAGTGGAAATTCAAAAATACTTCTGTCTAATTGATAGATCAGGCCAAGAAAAACATAAAGAAAGTTTTAACACAATTATTCAAAATGCTTGGGACCAGAAGTATTTCAGATTTCAATTTTTTTTGAGCTCTGAAATATTTGCATTATACTTACTGGCTGAACATCCCTAATCTAAAAATCTAAAATCCAAAATGCTCCAAGAAGTTTCAGCTTTTGGAGCATTTCATATTTCAGATTTTTAGATTAGGGATACAGTCTTGATCTAATGGAAATATTTAAAATACTGCAACCAACAGCAGTGGAAATCACATTCTTTTCACGCTCACAGATAGTATTTATGAAAAGTGACCTATTTTGGTGGGCATAACAAATTTTCAAATAATTGGTAATGTCAGGCCAGCTTCTCTAAGCTTCTCTAACCAAAAAATGATCAGGTTAGAATAAATAAAAAACTAAAAAAATCATAATAAAGTTGGAAAAACCACATGTGCTGGAAATTTAGAAACATTCTTACAAATAATTCATGTATCAAGTAAAAAATAATAGAAATCAGAAAATATTTAAAAGTAAGCATATCAAAAATCATGAGATTATGAGATAAAGCTAAAAGGAGGAGGATCTGTAACAGCTACAGCAAGTAAACGTTGTAGTGATTTCCCCCAATGACCAAGGGCCACTTAGACAGTCATAGCCTAAGAAAGGGGAATACTGATAGGTCAAAAACTGTTGGACATAGCTGAAGCCGAAAATGGACCACAGCTGCACTGCAGTCCACTCAGGAGTGGCCTTAAAAGACAACAGTGATGAGAAAGCTTCCCAACAGCCAGAGCTTGGGACCATGTATCTGTTCATCTCCATTGTGTGGAAGAAGTGGCAGGTTAAAATATGACTGCTCGTGGGTGAATGGCTTGGCCAGTTGGTTAGATGCCTGGAAGGAGGAAAAAAGGGAAGAGAGGTATGCATGGACTTCTGGGGATGGGCATCAAGTATAAAGACCTTTGTGCACATGTGTCTTGACCCCCACCAGCACCAGATAGCATCCTCCACAGAAGAGGTAAATTACAAGGTTAACCCTTGGCTAGCATTTGGGAAAATGGACCTCACAGAAGTTTCTACCACGTTGCTAAAAGTGGTTCACTGTTCCTAAACAATGCAAACAACATGATTTATGCTTGACACCTGCTTTCCTTCTGAGACTCTGAAATTTGTATATGTGCTAATCAAAGGGTGCTCATATAACCAATCTCCAGTAGAAACCGTGGTCATTGAGTCTCTGAGGAGTTTCCCTAGAACAGCAGTTCTCAATCTGTGGGTCAAGACCCATAGGAACTGTATTAAAGGGTCATAGCATTAGGAAGGTTGAGAAGCACCGCCCTAGAAGATAATATTTCACCCTATTAACACAACTTGTTGCTGGGGGAGTTAAGCACGTCCTATGGGACTGGGAGAGGACTCTGTTTTTTTGTTTGTTTGTTTTTTTTTTTAATTATAGATAAAAATATGCACCATAGATGTGGCCCAACCCATTACCCTCCCTCCACCCAGGAGAGGACTCTTTTAAGTATGCCCTTAATCTCCTCTAGACTCCACCCTACGCACTGTTTTTCTTTCTTGATCCTTTCACTGGAACCTTTCAAAGATTCCCTTTTGAATCCTTTCACTGCCATAAATCAAAGACCTAAGTGCAACTACATGCTTAAGTCCTGTGAGTCCTCCTAGCTTGTCAGTGAACTTGGGGGTGGTCCTGGTAACTCTCAACACTGACTTCATTTAACTTCACCCAAATCTGTCACTGGTCTCCCCAATGCTGGCACCTGGGCACATGAACAAATATAGTCATGATGTCAGGAACTGAGACTATATATGCACCAAACAGTATAGTCCCTCACTTGCCCACGAGAATGCTGATAGTGTTCAATGTCAAATATCCAACCTCCCAGCAACAGAGATCTGCACTGAACCTCCAGTATTATACCATCCCTTAAGGAGACCATGCAGCCATTTGGCTCCAAGTTGATAGCACTGGAGCCCTTTCATGATAAAAGAGGTTTTGACAGAGATCAAATACATATACCAAAAATCAACAACTGTCATATGATACTATGCCCTCAATAGATAGAATACAAACATCCAGGAGCCAAAGGAAAAAGCAGGAGTGGCCCCATTCACCATCACTTACCCCCTTTCAGAATGTATGCTTCCTATCCCTAGTTAGGGCTCTGTTGATTAAGAGATCCAGATTCCCAAAGAGAGAATGAACGCTTTTACCAGGAGACACAGCAAGAGTTCCACTAAATGTGAAAATTATCGCTGCTGCCCAAGATCCTCACACCAAGGGACATCAGACAAGATTAGTCAGTACCCTGACAGGAGTGTTGACTCTCATCAGGAGAACACAGGGCTCCTACACACAAAGGAGGCAGGAAGGAACGTGCCTGGCCAGTAAATCCATCGGGCAAAACTTATTACTCTTTTACTCAATATTAATGGTAAATAGACAAATGAAGCAGCCATAACCTGAGAAAAGTAAACAAGGGATTGGATCCTCGAGGATGAGGGTCTGGGTCATCATACCATCTACGCGACCTAGACCAGCAGAGGTGCTAACCATGCAAGGTCAAAGAGCCCAGAACAGATATTTGAAAAGAAAAACGAATATCAGTGTGGCCTCAAGACTAGGTGCCATATTAGGGAATGTAAATCATTCTACTAATGTTCCTTGTGTAAGTTTCTCAAAAGAAAAGAGGCCCAACACAGACCTGAAGGTGTAGTCCTAGAACTTATACGAGGCTAGTAACACCAAGAAGCACCAAGGGTGGATTGGCATGGGCACTGGCTCACGCACCCAGATCCCCTCTTCAGGAATGAGAGGCATCTTTCCCAACTGCTGCGAAGGTTGCTAGCTGATGGCTATTAAGTGCCATTCCTCTCCTGGAATTGCCCTATCAAATGATAGGTCAGATTATAAGATATGAGGTCTTACTCCAACTTGGGACAACTCTGAAAGGCCATCGAAGCTTCAGAATAACCCAGGGTGCCAGGTGAGGCCTTGTTATGACTACATTACAGTCAAACTCCCTCCGCTACCCAATTGAGTTTTCTTCCCTTTCCCCAACAGATGTAGACCCAGAAAGCACTCTCTAATAGATTTCTTGCTGCTAATCTTCATTTCAGATTCTGCTTCCCAGGAGAACCAAACCTGTGACAACAATAGTTTTACTGGCAATTTCTATCAAACATTTAAAGAACAGATAATGCTAAAATTACCCATACTATTCAATAGTACTAAAAAAGAACAATTTCTAAATTACTTTATACAGCTAGCAAAACCTGTTTTCAACCCTGAGAGTGTAAGAAAAGATTATTACAGACCAATTTACTTGTCAACAAAGGTACAAAAACCCTAAAAAAAAATACCAGCAAATCAACCCAGCAGTATATAAAAACTAGGATATTGATGACCAAAGTTGAGCTTATCAAATGCAAGGTCAGCGGTAAATCACATGATAGTCTACCAGGGGTCCTCACACTACGGCCCGTGGGCCACATGAGGTGGTATGATTGTATTTGTTCCCTTTTTGTTTTTTCACTTCAAAATAAGATATGTGCAGTGTACATAGGAATTTGTTCATAGTTTGTTTTTGTTTTTTTTTAACTATAGTCTGGCCCTCCAACGGTCTGAGGAATGGTGAACTGACCCCCTGTTTAAAAAGTTTGAGGACCCCTGATATACAAATACAGAAAAAAAGCACTTAGTACACTGACCATTCACTCATCAATTTAAAAATTATTATTTTAGCACAGAAAGGACTTTTCTTAACCCAACATAGGACATCTTCCAAAAGCAAACATTGGCAGGTATGGTGTTCCTATAATTCCAGGTCCTAGACAGGCTGAAGCCAGAGGACCGCCTGAACTCAGGAGTTTGAGACCAGCCTGGGCATCATAGTGAGATGTCTCAAAAAAGAATTGAAAAATGGAAAGCATCATATTTAGTAGTGAAATACTGAAAGTATTTTCTTTAATATCAGGAACAAGACTATTTCTTTTCAACAAGGTATTGGATGTCATAGCCAGCTCTGTAAAGGAAGAAAAAGAAATGAAAGTAAAAGGATTAGAAAAATAATAATAAAAGCATTATTATTTGCAAATGACTGACTCCACGGGAAACTAAAACAGTTATAAATGCATGGAATTAAAAAGAGTTTATTAAGGTTGATGCTAAATCAATGCATAAGAATCAACTGCAATTCCATACACTAGCAACAAACAGGACACTTATGATTTAAAAGATATTGAGAGTAGAATAAAAAATATTAAGTATATGCAAACTGATCTAACAAAAGACATATAATACTTCTAGAAAGAAAACATAAAATTTTAAAGACATTATAGATCACTTAAAAAAAAAAAAAAAAAAAGGGAGAAATATATCAGGCCAGGCAAGGTTACTCATGCCTGTAATCCCAGCACTCTGGGAGGGGGAAGCAAATGAACTACTTGAGATCAGGAGTTCAAGACCAGCATAAGCAAGAGTGAGAGTCCTGTCTCTAAAACATAGCTGGGTGTGGAGGGATTAAAGATGGCGGCTAAGTAACAGCTTCCCTGTAACTGGGCTTGGTGAATCTGGGGAGACAAGACTCCAGACATCTCTGGCCGGTGGGATCTGCCTATGATCATCCCTTTGAGGATACAAGGAGCCAGCAAGGGACTTCTGGACCCCAGGAGGAGGACAAAAGCAGTGGAAAACTGGCAAGTGGCTGCGTGTGTTCGATCAACCTAATCACGCCGGCAACCGTGAGTACAAGCAGCAGTGAGACTGCAAACCGGAAAGGCCTTACCTGTGAACTTTTTTGGTGTTCTTGAACTCTGGCAATATGAATAATCAGAGTACATCAACTCCCCCAAGGATCAATGGGGCAGAAACGGCACAAGACCCCATGCACAAACAAATAGCTGAGATGTCAGAAATTGAATTCAGGATCTGGATTGCAAATAAGATTGAATTAGAATTCCAAAGGTTATCTCAAGAATTCA
>CAUYPK010008251.1:0-17098 GCA_963574355.1 Loris lydekkerianus | reverse complement strand
TGGAACATATTCTTCTTAGCAAAGTATCCCAGGAATGGAAGAAAAAGTATCCAATGTACTCAGCCCTACTATGAAGCTAAATTATAGCTTTCACATGAAGGCTATAACCCAACTATAGCACAAGACTATGGGGAAAGGGCCCAGGAAGGGGAAGGGAGGGGGGAGGTTTTGGTGGAGAAAGGATAATGGGTGAAGCCACATCTATGGTGCATCTTAGAATGGGTACAGGGGATTGCACTAATGTACACAGCTATGATTTAACAATAAAAAAAAAAAGAGCATTTGGTATGGACTCCTTATTTGGACTCTAGAGATATTTGAGTATCAATTACAAACACAGAGCAAATAAACCAACATTAAATAAAAAAAGAAAACTTCAAGGTACACATGCAGCAGGAAGACAAATTTATAGCAATGGACATATAGGTACTTCATAATAACTTATCTATCAATGAATATATATTCATTGATGCATGTATATATTTGCAAATGTACTAATGTATATATGCATTATAAATACCGTATATACTCGAGTATAAGCCGAGGTTTTTCCGGCACAAAATTTGTGCCGAAAAACCCGAACTCAGCACAAATTTTGTGCCGAAAAAACTCGGCTTATACTCGAGTATATATGGTATATAAACACATATGTGTGTGTGAGAGTGAGAGAAGTCAGCAGCTCCTCACACATCTATAATCTCAAGAGAAATCAAGATCAATGTTAATCACCATAATGGCTACATGCTACATAATTTATCTATGTATTTTTTCGTAAGTTTATTATCTCATTACCATTCATTAATCATTTCACTACATTAGTTTGTTTTAGTTAACTAATATACCTACTGCATAGATAACATCAGAGTTTGTAAAGAAGTTAAGGAACTTTGATATTAAATTAACTAGCCAGAGGAGGAATGAGCTGTTAAAACCAGAAAGGACTTAGCACAATGCCTGGCATTTAGTAAACCTTCAACAAAATGACCACGATTGTTGTTGCTGTTTTGTTATCATTTCACTTGTACCCTATGCTCTTTCTACTATGATTGAAAGATCTTATTTTAATACATAATATACATATTATCACAACCACATAGTATGTCTTCCTAAGGGCATTATTTCTGAATGTGCTTGTGCGTGTATATAGTATGTACACATAAAAGAGAAACATTTTTTTTTATTATAGATAAAAATATGCACCATAGATGTGGCCTGACCCATTACCCTCCCTCCACCTAAACCAAGAGAAACATTTTTTAAAAAACACCTCATACTCAGAAATATGCCACAAAAATCTCTATTTCACATATATGCCTAATCTCTACTTAACAGAAAGCCCTTCTTTATAACATTCTGTTTTATATAATTTACTAATCTATACTCCCCTCCAGACAACACCATGAAGTGGGCACTGCTATCATCCCCACCTCACAGATGACAATCTGAGGCACTGAGGCATTGATGCCTCTCCCACGTGCATGGCTAGTGAGCACTGCAGCTGTGTGTGTGCCAGGGAGCTGGGCTCCACAGTACACACTCTTAGTTGGTAATATACAGACCACATCTTAAATAGTACTATTTATAATATTTGTAATATAATAAACGCAAAAAAAGTTAAAACACCATACTCTTTGTATAATTATCTAGATTAGATAAACTCATTGCCTTTCAGTGCTATGACTTTATAGAGGGAAAATAAAATAAAATAAAATAAAATAAAATAAAATAAAATAAAATAAAATCAGATCTGAAGACAGTATCCAGTTAAGGTCAAACCTAGAACCCCAAGCTTTATAGAAATTGCAAGATGCAAGGTAATAGGAAGTGTAGACCTGAGCTCAGGAATTCTCTACATGTGGGAGTACCTGGAGACCTCAGACAAAAATCTCTCTCTCCAGCTGAGTTTGAGCATCATGATCTGTCTGTACTACAGGGAATTCAGGCCAGACGCATTTGAATTTAAGAATGGAAAGACCAGATGCTCTAAATGATGATCCTACTTCTACTAAATACCTAATGCACATTAAAAAAAAAAAAAAATCATATAGGAAGTTCTGGAAGGCCCTGTCATCCATATCCATATTAACTCTTCAGTATAGCCAGCCAACTTATTCACAAAGTCCAAAACTCTAGTGGAATGAAAATATGAATTCACTGAGTAAATTAAGATGTCCTAATGATCTTTTCTACAAAGTTAACAGATTGGTAATTTATCCTAAAAGATTACTGGCATAAATTAGGCATCGGTAAACTTTTCTATAAAATCAAAAATCAATATTGAGGAGTAAAGAATAAAAATTCAAAAATATTCTAAGTCATTTCCAGTCAAAATGCTCATTAAAGGCCAGGCATGGTGGCTCTCACTGTAATTCTAGCACTCTGGAAGGCTTAGGAGATAGGATTTCTTTTTCCTTTTTTTTTATTGTATTGTTTTAGTCTTTGAGGGTACAAAGAATTAGGTCACCGGGGTAATGAGGCTGCTGTGGGCTATGATGATACCACTGAACTTTAAGCCTGGGCAACAGAGTGGTACCCTATTTAAAAACAAAAACAAAAACAAAAACTCATACTCATTATTTTTAATAAGTTATACAAGTAGATAAATAAAAACAATCAAAATGATTCTAGCATAATACTTTCAAGTTTTGCTTTCTGTTAGATGTAATAGACACTGTGAAAAATAACTTGATCCTAAGACTAGGGAGACATTATTAACAGCACACTTAAATATCTAACCAAGTTTGTACTGGCTTTTATAAGCTATGCCTCAAACAGTGCCATGATCAAAAAATGAAAATAAAAAGGAAAAAGCCCAAAGAGATTGAGTAACATTTCCATGGTGCAAACCAGAGGGAAAGGGCCAATGTACTCCAGCTTTGAAATGCCAACTACCTCTCTTGATCCTTGCTAGCCAGCCACTATTAAACAAAAAAAATTCTTTTAACCCCTGCTTTATTCATGCTAGATAATGAAAATCTATTTCTTATACCCACTTTTACCCTTAGCAATAGTTTGCTTCTCAGGCCCCCATATCCCTCTGTGACAAAAACTAGTTATCTTTTACCATAAGCACTATCAGGACGTCTGTATCTCAGCATTTTGATACCAAAGAATTCACTTCGCAAGCAAATGTTTAATACAAAACTGCTTTTGGTTATTATTAGATAAGAGATTTCTTTAACTTCAAAAGCATGAATCTCCAGTACTTTCATTACAAGACAGTTTATGTGCCAAAATATGTTACTTTTTCCCCTCTGCTTCAGAAGGTGGTCAGCAAACCACTATTCATTAAGGGGAGACGGGAGGTCATGGCCCTTTCTAGTCAATTCAGTAAAACAGAAAGTTTTCCAGTTTTTGAAGGCCTGAAACGGACAGCCCTAAGCACACCAATCTCATTTTGAGTATTTAAACACAGTAACTTTAAAAGGGTGGCCATAAAACAGCCTTCTTTTAGTTTTTCTTAGAAATCACAAGAAGAAAAAAACATTTACGTACTGTTAGAACTATTCAGCCCCTTCTATGAATGAATGCTCCCATCACCTTCTTTTTTTATTTTTCTTTTTTTTTCTGAGACAGAATCATACTCTGTTGTTTAGGGAAGAATATAGTGGCATCATCATAGCTCATGGCAACCTTAAAATCCTGGGCTCAAGTGATCATCCTTCCTCAGCCTCCTGAATAATTGGGACTACAGGCATATGCCACCACGCCGGCTAGTTTTTCTATTTTTGGTAGAGAGGGTAGTCTTGCTCTTGAACCTTGGCCTTCCAGGCATGAGCTACTGTGCCTGGCTTTCACCTTCTTTTGAGGACTCCCAGGCAGTGACCTTAAACAGAGCTGTGTTCTCTCCCCTCCCCCCTCATGGTAAAGCCTGGCTGTTTACTGCAGTTTCCAGACCATCATGCACCCTCCCTTACACTCCAGCCCAACCAGCCAAGGGCAGGCACTCCACAGTGCTATCCAGACACCCTAAGAGGTCTTTTTCCCCCAGCTCCTGGCCACCATTCCTGTTGATTTTAATGCCAGCCAGGTTCCAAGACTATGTCCTCCACCTGCCCTTGACTCCCAAGACGATTCTTTAATCTTGAAGTTACAAACTGTTTCCCCCCATTAGCTCAATTCTAAGCACCTATCATCCTTACTGTTCCAGCTCATCACCTCTAGGAGCCTGACTCTAGAAGGGTTTGATCAACCTCTCCCAAGCTCTGCTTGGTTGGTCCTACTACAAATCACTGTGCTCCACACCCTGCAAGGTCTCATTTCTACCTTGGCTAACTTAGGCTTTATGGGTCATTACAACCTTTGTCTCAGAATTGCTGTCAACCCCTCTTCACTGTGCCTAGGACAATCCCCATGCTCTGCCTCCTCCACAGAGCAGCTGCAGGGTTGAATCCACATTGGCTGATGAGTTTCGAACTCAAATCTATGACCACTGCTCCCAGTAGGATCTCATCCTGTCACACCCCTGGAGCACTTCTCAGGTCCATTCACTCCTGGCACATGCTTCCATCACATATTCTCTCTCCTCAAACACCCACTTCTCCCTCCTCATTGAAATAGAAGTTGTCAGAAGGCGCTTGTTCCCCAGGCACACACAGCTGCCTGCACCTGCCACCTTTGCTCACAACCTCCCTCCTCCACGTCAGAGACAGCTCCATTAGCTGTCCTTTCCCTCCCAGGCTCAGCAGCTTCCCCTTTTCTCATCAATATATAAGTAAGTAAAATTTCTCCCTCCTTAAAAAAAGAAAACACGACCCTTCCATTTCCTTCCAACTAACACCCTGTTGATCTGCTCCCCTTAAAGCAAAACTCCTCCTAAGTTTCACCTGTATTGTCTCCAGTCTCCCTCTTTCCCTCCTCTCTTGAACGTACAGCAGCTTGTTCTGTCTGGCCACTCCCTGAGAAGTACTGTACTTCTCCTGCCACAGTGTAATCTCAGTGGTCAGCCTGAATAGCCTCCCTCACGGAGGGTCACCATCTTTCCTCACTGCCTCCAGGACCCTATACCCCCCCCTTAGCAGCCTCTTCCTGCATACCTCAACCTCTGCAGTATGCCCAGGGCAGGGGCCTCGGACCGATTCTTCCCTTGCTCTACGCTGCATCCCCTGTGAACTGACCCTGCTATGCCTTGTACCACCTGGACACAGAAGTCTACAACTCACATTCCCAGCACCAGACCTGCCTGTGGAGTCCAGACTCATATTCCCTATTCAGATATATGATATCTAACTGAAAATGGTTGCAAACCTTGTGACTTTTACACTAAAGAAACAAAAATGAAAGTGCCCACTACTCTGCATAGCCCTCTTGTCCCTCCCCCTGCCCAGGGTGCCACCTCAGCGGCTTCCCTGTGCCCTCATAAAACCAAAATGCCTCCCCCTCACCTCGAGGCCATTCTCTGTCCTCCCTTTCTGCTTTTTCTTCATAAAGTATATCTCCTCTGACCTTACATCTTTCTCACTTCTTGTTGGCTCCTCATCAGCCTTCCCCAGAACACAGGCATGGACTCTAATCACCTTTGCTCACTCCCAGGCACGACACCACACTTGCCCATGGCAAGACCTGAGGAGGGCTGGGGCATGATTTCCTGTAACTGCATGATGCTTTCACCGATGATAACACACTAATTCTTTTAATGGGTTTCTTTTCCTTTCTCCTCAGAGACAGGTACAAATCACCACCATTATCTCTTGAGAGCACAACTTCTTTACCTTAGGCATAAGCCCTTATGTCTTCTCATGAAAAAAATAATTCTGGAGTGAGCAGGCATGAAGTGCCTCACTGTGCCTTGCTGGTCCCACCAGACTTGGCCACATCCATAATGCCCTTCCTTTACCCATGTGCCCAAGCTGGGCCTCTCTTTTCTGACCCTCCCTCCTCCTCCTCCTCTCTAGCACAATGACAGACCAGTGATCCCAACCTCTCTTTTCTACTGGGGCCCCCCACTATTTTCAAAGTCTTACTCTCTGCACTTCTCTAGAAACAGGATCCCTTTCAAGCCCCCAGCAATCATAGAGAGAAGCAAAGCCCTTCCACCTGGTCCCTGCCCCACGCCTTGAGCCCTGTGCTGCTTCACACTCTCCTCACTGCATGCAGGGCATGCCTTCACTTGAAGAAGAAATGGAAATGGAAATATCCCAACCTGTACTCTTCCTTACCATGTTTATTCTTTCTACTGAAACTCTTTTTCCTTGAAACTCTCTCTGACTTGGCTTTTCTGACCCTGCTTCTCACAGGCTGTCTTACTTTCCTTGGGTTTTTGGTTGGTGGTGTTTTGATCTTATTTAGAAAACAAAGAGACTCTGTATTACACAAGGCAGAGACGTGTCCTTGGTACCTGGGCACAGCCCCAGCACTGCAGTGACAGGAGCACACCTCTGTGGCACTCTGTAGGTATACCAGCTATTTCTAGTCCTTAAATCTTTCCTCTTTCATACTTCGTATTTGCAAATGTTACCCTAGCCAATGTCTCCCACTATGCTAGTAAAAAGTAACCTCGCATGGTTTATATTTCTTTCTATTTCTCTCTTTAGACTATAAGTTACTCAAAAACAGAAAAATGACTCACTTGTCTCTTCTGTCTAAGGCAGCACATGCAACACTGATGCTCAATAAAATTTGACAAGAAGTCTCCACTAAGGAAAACGGTCACGTAAGCTGGTCACAACTGAATCCCTGAATGCTCAGCTTCAACAAACAATTCCATAAATCAGTTTCAGAACTTAAGGTTTCCATAATAGCTTATCAAAATTATAATTCTCTTCTGCTAATCTTCCTTCCCAAAGACACAAGTACTTTTACATTAACATTTTAGATGTTTGCATTTATAAAAAGAAAGTTAGAAAAAAGTATTTAAAAATGTATAACTTAACCTTAAAAGCTTCTTCTTTGCTGAATTTTCTGGAGTCCTGGAAAACTTAGTTGTCTGTTTCTGGGGTGAACACAAAACAGTCTTTGCTGAGCTTGCCCTTGGGTCTCCGAGTTTCTCTGTAACTCGTGTTGCATCTGACCCAAACTCCATGTGGTATTTGTGAGGGGATTCTGAATCAATAAATAGGATATTCTCTGAGTCATCTTCTTTTTCACTATCTGATGAATATTCCAAAATTTCTGTAGAACTTGGCTGAAAAAAAATTAAGAGAAATGCAATTAAATACAGACAATTCAAGTCCAAATGTACATACCTATCATTCTATTCCCTTTTGATATTATATACCTTGAAATAGATTTTTAAATACAGTATCTGTAGCTTAAACTTCTGTTTTGACACAAAATCCAAAAGTAACTAAGACAAAGAGAAAGAGATTAAACCAACTGTAAGTCAGATACTGTCTCAGGGGACCCATCAAAATCAGCACAAATGTTTTAATCTCCCTTCAACAAACTAAAAGATGGTGTCTCTAAAACTGAACTAATAACACTAATCTAAAAGGCTGCTGATAGTCACTATAATTTGGTACATATGGGGAAAAAATGTGTTTGCAATTTAATGTGCAACTAAATAACATTCACCATTTGTCATAAACCAAATATAAGGAAAATTTCCTCTTCAGGTATAAACCATTTAACTTACCAAAGGAGGCTCTAACGTTAAAGATAAAACTTGAGTATGTCTATTATAGAATGCTTTGATTCTGAGGTTCAGTATGGAGTCATCAGTTAACTTCCTCTTATTTTTTTTTTCTATAATAGACATACTCTTATCTGACAATGTGAATGTTACTTTCTTTGCATTATTATTATTATTATTATTATTGCTTAATGTTTCAAAGCAGCAATCGTCTGTTTTCTGAATGTATTCATCATCATTTGTTCTTTGCGAGGTTTTTGTTTCTAGTCCTTGTCTTAAACATTGTCATTGTTATTTAAGAAATAAATGTTTAATGAGAAAAAAAACAATAAATCTCCCATAATTGGTAAAAAAAAAAAAAAAAAAAGATAAAACTTGATTTTTCAAACACAATTCCAGTATCATATTTTCCAGAGACTAGTTTGAAAATTGCAAATATTAACAGGAACTACTTAAGAATATGAATCACTGTCTCTTTTTCCTAACATTTCCTAAAATGTTTCTTTCTCTTAGTCAAATTTCTAAACTTCCAAAATAAGAAGTTTTTGAAAAATGGAAATTGAAAATTATAAAACAAGAATTCGTTAACACATGGTTAATACTGGATTGGAGAATCAAAAGCTTCTTTTACTTTCTGTCTTTGCCTTTCTTATATTTTCCATCTTTAGACACACTAAAATTTTAAATGTGATGGGATTTTCTTTTCCCATGACCTTGTTTTGTAAGTAAGTCCATGTTGTCCTAGTGTCAGCAACAATTTATCCTTCAATATTCAAATTTCCAGCCCCAATAGTCTAACGAGCAGACCCATCTAATTTAGTGCCCTGGTGTTGCAGGTATCACTAGAGTTTTCATCATTTACTAATCTATATAAAATGAAAGTTAAATATTATATTTAACTATATAATATAGAGATTATATTTAAAATGTAAATATTACATTTCATTATATTTTATTTAACTATATTATATTTAAAATGTAAATATTTAACTATATTATATTTAAACTATATTACATTTAAAATGTAAAAATTTAACTATATTATATTTAAAATGTAAATATTACATTTAACTATATAATCCTCAATATAGAGGATTATATAGTTAAATTCTTTTTAGGAGTCTTAAAAAAGACACCAGCCACCCTGAAAATAAGAAAAAGTAAATGACTAAATTTCTGAAATAAACAAAAAGCTTAGTTCTACCATCTTCCCCATTTCAGTTTGGGCCTAAATCACTTCAGGTATCTGCTAAACCATTAATAAGCACTGGGCACATGTCTTCCACACAAGACAAATTCTGAATAAATATGAAAAATGAGCCACCAAAAGAAACAGAGCAGTTTAGAAAGAAAATAAAACTCTCTGATGCTGAAAACTTTATACAAATTGCACACAAACTTTACATCCACCTTGTATATTACTTAAGAATATATTTATGTCTTTAATACCCTAAAGTTTTGCATTTCATCCTACGGCAGGGTCTCTCAATCTGGGCACCACTGCCCTGTGGGCTGGTTGAGGTGATGGGGCTGTCCCTGGTCTCTACCCACTAGCTAACAGGAGCACTCGCCCCACCAGTCACGGCAATTCAAAAATGACCCCAGCCATTGCCAAATGTTCTCTGAAGGGCAGAATTACCTCCAGCTGAGAATCACTGTTAAAGAAATAAGTCAACAAATAAGCATCCACAGCTGGCCTGGCTGAAGACTTGCATGCAAAGATTCACACTGCCTCCTGCCCATATATTAAAAAACATCAATATTTTGAAGTGCTGCGATAGAGGAATTGCTTGGGCTCCAAGGAGAACACATAAAGGGAGTGACACAGCTAGGTGGGGCATAGGTAAAAGACAGGAATTAAAGCATCAGAAAAGTTTTCTTCCCAGAATTTGCCACCTGAAAGTGAATGCTAAGTGTAAGTTAATTAGGCAGAGCCAGGCACGGTGGCTCACGCCTGCCAATCCTAGCACTTTGGGAGGCCAAGACGGGTATGGATTGCCTGAGCAAGACCCTGTCTCTACTAAAAAGTAGAAAAACTAGCCAGGCATTATAGCGGGCACCTGTAATCCCAGCTACTCAAGAGGCTAAGGCAAGGGGATCACTTAAATCCAGAAGTTTGAGGTTGCTATGAGCTATGATGATGCCACTACACTCTAGCCAGGGCAATAGAATGAGACAAAAAAGGAAAGAAAAGGAAAGAAAAGGAAGAAAAGGAAGAAAAGGAAGAAAAGGAAGGAAGGAAGGAAGGAAGGGGAAAGGAAAGGAAAGGAAAGGAAAGGAAAGGAAAGGAAAGGAAAGGAAAGGAAAGGAAAGGAAAGGAAAGGAAAAAAGTAAGAAAAAGAGCAGGAGGTTAAGAGGTGAAAAAGGGAAGTAACAACAGCAGTAAGCACCACTAAATCCACTTTGGTGAAGTAGAAGGCACTAGCAACAGCCCATTCCATTCAGTTTAAATTATTTAATTCTTCCTTAATCCTATTTTTAAAGGGAGCACCGACAGCAGTTTTAGGCTTGTCACTTCATTATCAGAGAACAGTGGTGAGCATGCCATCTAACAGTGAAGGCATCACTGCGGTATGATTTGTAGCATTGTTCCTGCCTGTAAGTTTGGAGCTTTGTTCTTTTACCAATTAGAAAATTCTATGAGTAACCTAATATCCTCTTTTTTTTTTTTTTTTTTTTTTTTTAAATAGAGACAGAGTCTCACTTTATGGCCCTTTGGTAGAGTGCTATGGCATTGCAGCTCACAGCAACCTCCAGCTCTTGGGCTTAGGCGATTCTCTTGCCTCAGCCTCCTGAGTATGTGAGACTGCAGGGGCCAGCCATAACACCAGGCTATTTTTTTGTTGCAGTTTGGTTGGGGCCAAGTTTGAACCCGCCACCCTTGGTATATGGAGCTGGCATCCTACTCACTGAGCCATAGGTGCCTCCCAACCTAATATGCTCTTTAATCATAAAACCTTCTGTGATAAAAGTAGAGAGATTTCTATTGCTTAAGACTATAAACTAATACATATTCTTAGATTGAAATACCATCCCAAAGAACCACTTTAAAGCAATGATTCTCAACCTGTTTGGCACCAGTTTCATGAAAAACAAATCTTCCACGGGTGAGGGGGTTGATATGAGTCTGCAAGCAATTGATTTATTATGGGTCCCTGTGCAGAGACAAAAACCTGTCTCTGTTAATGACCATCTGTATTTGGAGCTGCTTCCCAGTGCTAGCATCACCACCTCAGACCCACTTCAAATCATCAGGCACTGGATTCTCCTAAGGACCGTGTAACCTAGATTCCTCACATGTGCAGTTTACAGTAGGGTTCATGCTTCTGTAAGAATCTTACACCCCTGCTTATCTGACAAGAGGCAGTACTCAGGTGGTGATGATGCCAGCAATGGGGAACAGCTGTAAATACAGATACAGAGCTTTACAATGTCACCCACCGCTACCTCCTGCTGTGCAGCCCAGTTCCTAAAGGCCACTAGTACCAGCCCATGACCCTGGAGTTGGGGACCACAGCTTAAGATTAGACAAAGTGAGGGCGGCCTGTGGCTCAAAGGAGTAGGGTGCCGGCCCCATATGCTGGAGGTGGCGGGTTCAAACCCAGCCCTAGCCAAAAACTGCAAAAAAAAAAAAAATTAGACAAAGTATATCCAAAGTATCACAACTCTTCCCATAATCTACTGGGACCCTTCTCTCATTAAGGATGAATGTCAACATCTTGAGAATGGCTGCAGGAAACTGTCATCCAAATCACATACTGACCCTTCCATCTAAAACAGTAGCTTCACGCATGGCGATATAAAGGGAACAATTTATTACAGATGAAAAAGCCAACTTAACATTAAAATTTGATATATATACACATCACTATAAACAATGAAAAACAGAATGTAAAAGAAAAACCAACTGAACTTTTTGCTTTACCCATGCCTTAATAACTTCAAAACTCAATAATCAGCACATAGTGATGAGAGAACCAGTTCTTGAATATTAAGAACCTAAATTTGCATGGTTAATAGTTATGTTTAGCACAGTGGTTCTTAGATTATGTACCTCCCCCTCTTTCCCCACTCTGACGCACATGCAAAATAACAGCAACAGCAGAAGCATGAAATACCTACAGCAGGAAATTTCAACTTTGTCAGCACTTGAGGAAGACCTGAGAGACTTACTAAAAACATTTATAACTTGGTTTTTTCCATCAGAGATTCTGTTGGAATTGGTCTAGGCTGGACCTCAGAAATCAATTTTTAAAAACTCTCCCAAGGAATTCTAATGCACCTAGACAGGGTTAAAAACCTGTGAAGAAAAACGTGACTTTAATCAGGCACCTGGTAATCCACAGCATTGTGTTCCTGTACTGGTGGTATCAATGTATTCAAGGTATTAACCACTGACCTTAACTATCAGCTAGTCATTAACCCCAGTTGGTATTCAGCCCTTAAGCTGTGCTAGACCACATAAGGTAACAAAACACCAAATAAATTCCTTCCCATTCAATAGCCTTCCATATTTCTGCCCAAAGCTTTACAAATTGAGAAAGGAAATTTAAAAAGTTCATCCTCACTGCTTAAATTTTTCTAAGCAGAAATTGTATATAGCTCTGTGAATAAAAATAAATTTTCAAATTTTTACAATCTTTCAAGCTTTTGGTACTCACTTTTTTTTTTTTTTTTTTTCTCCTCTTTTTTTTTTTTTTGCAGTTTTTGGCCGGGGCTGGGTTTGAACCGCCATCTCCGGCATATGGGGCCAGTGCCCTACCCCTTTGAGCCACAGGGGCTGCCCGGTACTCAATTCTTTATACAGGTTATCCATAAAGTTTGTGTGTGATTTAAAATTGTGTACTTTTTAGACTATTTGAACTATTAAATTTTAAAAGTTACTATATACAGTAGTAACACTCAAGAGGTTGCAATTTGCTAATTCAATGCATTATACATGGTCTCATTTTACTTACAAGATTATGAACATATAAAGTATTTATATTAAATATGCTTATACACTTTTTGTCTTCAGTTTAGAAGATGTTGACAAATAGTAATGTTAGGTTACCCAGGAATTTTAATCAAAATATATACAATTTAGTATAGCCATTCTGAAACTGTTTAACTTGAATCTACCCAAAAAATAATTATGAAATGTTTGTTTTTTCCTTAAAGGAGGTCAAGTAAGAAACGTATATTTTAAAAGCTGTCATGCCTTAAACAAAACTGCATTACAAGAACGCAATTGAGGCCATGATAGCTCACATCTGCAAACCAAGCATTTTGGGAAGCCAAGGCAGGAAGATAACTTGAGGCCAGCCTGAGTGACACTGAGTGACAGATCAAGATCCAGTCTCTTAAAAAAAAAAAAAAAAAATTAAAAAAGCAATTGATAACTCTGAGTGCTCACCACACAAAAGTATAACAGTCTCCCCTTACCCTCAGGGGATACATTCCAGGAGCCCCCAGTAGATGCCTGAAACTACAGCTAGTACCAAACCCTACATGTACTATGTTTTTTGTTTTGTTTAAAAGACAGTCTCACTTTGTCACCCTTGGTAGAGTGCCATGGCATCATTAGCTCACAGCAACATCAAAATCTTGGGCTCAAATAATCCTTTTGCCTCAACTTCCCAAGTAGCTGGGACTACCACAACGCCCAGCTATTTTCTGAGATTGTGAGCTCAGGCAATACACTCACCTCAGCGTCCCAAGTGCTAGGATTACAGACATGAGCCACCTCGCCTGGCCATGTACTATGTTTTTTAATATGGCTTTTTTTTTTTTTTTTTTTTGAGACAGAGTCTTTATCACCCTCGGTAGAGTGCTATGGCATCATAGCTCACAACAACCTCAAACTCTTGGGCTCAAGTGACTCTCCTGCCTCAGCCTCCTGAGTAGCTGGGACTACAGGCTCCTGCCATTTAATATAGCTTAATTTACAAGTTAAGACACAGGAAGAGATTAACAATAATTAAACAAAACAATTATAACAATATATTGTAATAATATTGTACATGAATGTATTCAGTTCTCTCGTGCTCTCAAAGTATCTTATAACTATACTCACCCCTTCTGCTCAAGATGTTATGAAATAATAAAATGCCTACATGAGATGAGTGAGATGAATGAACCAGGGGTCCTCAAACTACGGCCCGCAGGCCACATGCGGGGGTGTGATTGTGTTTGTTCCCATTTTGTTTTTTTACTTCAAAATAAGATATATGCAGTGTACATAGGAATTTGTTCATAGTTTTGGTTTTTTTTTTTTAATTGTAGTCTGGCCCTCCAGTGGTCTGAGGGACAGTGAACTGGCCCCCTGTTTAAAAAGTTTGAGGACCCCTGATAGGCACTGTGAGGTAACTGACCTCTGATGTAAGTCACAAGTAGGATCATCTGCTTTGAGTGATCCTGGATCACTGAACCATAACCATGTCAATGCCTGATGCCTGTTGTCAGATGTCAGGGTAGATGACTAACAGGTGGGTAACGTACACAACGTGGATACACTAGACAAAGGGATAATTCATGCTCCAGGCAGGACAGAGCAAGATTTCATCATGCTGCTAAGAACAATGTGCAATTTAAAATGTATGAGTTGTTCATTTCTGGAATTTTCCATTTAATATTTTCACACTACAACTGACCACTGCAACTGAAACTACAGAAAGCAAAACTACAGAAAAGGGGGTGCTACTGTAGTATATTTCTGAGTGCTTCCAAGTTTTCAAACATGGCTGAAAATAAAAGGCATACTTATTACCCTCTTCTTCAAATCCACATAAATCAGCAGAGAAAAGTCTACAGCAGTCTTACTGGGATGTTCACAACAGACCAACACACCCCAAAGCCATACACCAGCCCGTTTTGCTAGAGAAAGAGGAAACATCTCTGGATCTGTGCATTAGAATCTGACATTAATTTTAGGGTAATTCTGCCATAATTGCTTGAAATATTTCTTTCTTTTTCTTCTTATACTTCATTCCAATTATGTGTACATTACGCCTTTTGTAGCTGTTCTCAGACATTCTGTTCCCTTTTTCTGTTCAGTTTTATTTGCTGTTCAGTTTTGGAAGCTTGTGTTGACATATCCTTAAGCTTACAGATTCTTTCCTTGGCCATCCATGTCCAGTCTACTAAATGAACTCCAAACACGTTTTTCATTTCCATTAGTGTTTTTGATCTGCATTTCTTTGATTCTTGTAGAATTTCTGCCTTTCTTGCTTACACTATCCATCTGTTTTTGCATGCATGTCATCTTTTTTTTTTTTAATTAGAGTCCTTAGCATATTAAATCATAGTTGTTTTAAATTCCTGACCTGCTTTGTGCAACATCCCTGCCATACTTAATCTGGTTCTGATGCTTGTGCTCTGTCTCATCAAACTGTATTTTATACCCTTTAGTATACCTTGCAATTTTTTGTTAAAAGCTGGATATGATATATCAGGTAAAAGGAACATTGGTACATAAGCCTTTAGCAGGTGGTGGGGGAAGGGGCATTCTCAGTCTTTTAGTGAGCCTTTGCCCTGTGTTGTGAGCTTACAAGCACTTCTCAGTTTTTTTCACCCCTTTAGGTGGGACAGGATGGTTAGAGGAGACTGTAGTGAAGTACTTCTCTTTCTTTCTCTCTGTATTTTCCTCACCCCAGAGTGGTTAGGCTCTGGTGAGTTGGATTATTTTGAAGGCACACCTTGTTCAAGAGAGAATGCTCCAGCATATCTAAAGTGTTACTTTGCCTCTTTATCTACTAAAAGCCCTGGGAATTTTTCTCAGTTCTTCACTGTGAGGACCTGGTAGAGCTAATGGTAAAATTCACAAAAGTGTGAGGACCCCTATGACTGAGTCTTCCTGCAAGTTTATATTTTCATACTTGTCCATACTAAGCCTTTAGGAGTTCATCAATTACAGTTTATGTTATTCTACTCTGATGCTGGTTTCTGTGGAGGTTTCCATCCACAGGTTTCTACTCTGTAAATTTGTCAGCAGTGGTTTGCCCTGCTTAACTTATCTATCTGATGGGTCTAAGAAGAGTTCATTTTTCTCAATTTGTTCAATTTTACCTGTTAGAATGGAGTAACAACTTCCAAACTCTACTCACTGAACTGGAAATTGGATGTCAGAGCTTTGTGTTTTGCATTAAAAACCTGAATATGTGAAGCATGGCTGAACAATAATAATAGTGCTTAGGAACTAGAAAGATCTTACATAGTATAGTCTTAACTATATTATATGAATTCCAGGCATATTCTGAGGTTTTAATATAGATTAGGGCAGGCATCTAGGGACCAGAGCCTGTATGCTAAACCTTGGCCTTAGTCTAGTTCCCTGCATGTTCTCCTGATAACAGGTGGGTAATGTATATACACAACAGGGATACCCTACACAAAGGGATAATTCATGCCCAGGGCAGGACAAAGCAACATTTCATCATGCTGCTGACCCATAATATGGATAACAGGATCTACAGATACTACTATTTACGACAAATCTACAGTGAACTGTATACTGTTCAGTGAACTAGAATGACGTTAAAAAATCCCTATGGTGAGCACGGCGCCTGTGGCTCAAAATCCCTATAGTGAGGAAGCGCCGGCCCCATATGCCAGAGGTGGTGGGTTCGAACCCAGCCCTGGCCAAAAACTGGGGGAAGAAAAAAAAAAAAAAAAATCCCTATAGTGAGACTGAGATGAGTAACTGAATCCCTATCATCCCAATTTATACACAGGAAGATTGAAGTGGAAGTGAAAGCAGTATAATGAATTCTTAACTTTTTTAAGCTTTCATTTATTTATGATAGACACATAAGTGATACTCTCAGAACCTGATTATAAAATGAAGATATGAAATCTGTTTCTTATATAACTCTTAACATTTTTCATTTGAAGCCTACTCATGAGCAGATAAGTGTTAGTGATCTATAACTGAAGTTTCTGAAATGAATCTCCTACAGATTGTGAAAAACATGGTTATGTTCACTGAGATAATCCTGCAAGCATGCAGACTCTGCACTCTGTTTAGTAAAATTGAAGATGGCTTTGGAAATACATATATTTGTCTGAGGATGAGTGGTAAAATTGTCTGCAAGATGTTATATACATAGAGAACAAGAAGCATTATAAAAAAGCACACTGCACAATTGCCAAAATTCATTGAATTTTACACCAAGAACAGTGAAACTTAATGAATTCAAATTTTAAAAAAGAATCTATTGGCTTGGTGCCCATAGCTCAGTGAGTAGGGCGCAGACCACATACACAGAGGCTGGCGGGTTTCAGCCTGGACCTGCTAAACAACAATGACAACTGCAACCAAAAAATAGCCCAGGATTGTGGCGGGCGCCTGTAGTCCCAGCTACTTGGGAGGCTGAGGCAAGAGAATTACTTAAGCCCAAGAGTTGAAGGTTGGGGACTCGGATTAAAGATGGCGGCTGAGTAACAGCTTCCCTGTAACTGGGCCTGGCGAATCTGGGGAGACAAGACTCCAGACATCTCTGGCCGGTGGGATCTGCCTATGATCATCCCTTTGAGGATACAGGGAGCCAG
>CAUYPK010008250.1:95000-120337 GCA_963574355.1 Loris lydekkerianus | reverse complement strand
TGTGGAGGCAGGGAGGGTACAGGAGGGAGGATGCAGGGTTGCGTGGCTCCTGCAGTTCCTGGTCAGGGTATGCAAAGGCCCAGAGGGCATGGGTCGTGGGTTGGGGGTCACAGTGCAGTTCTTATGGAGGTCTGGGTGGCGCCAAGCCCAAGAGTTTGAGGTTGCTATGAGCTGTGATGCCATGGCACTCTACCCAGGGCAACAACCCGAGGCTCCAGTGTGCCAAAACTGGATCACTCTGCCCCTGTGGGTTAAGGCTGTAAGGCAGCTCAGTCCCGGCCTTTAGGCTGCTCAGTCACTAGGTTACTAGCTCCTGCCCGATCCTTGCTCTGCAACCCTGAGGGTGGAGCTTGCCAGGGCAGTTCTCTCACAATGGCTCCCTGCGGCCCAGAGCCCAACACTATTAGCTCTGTCCGGCTAAGTGGCTCAGTCTGGAGCCCTAGACAATGCCCAAAGTTCTCCGCACTCCTGCTCAAGCTCTCCCCAAGGCAGTTCAACTGAGTGCCAAGTTCAAAAACATCGAAACAGTTCACAGGTAAGGCCTTTCCAATTTGCAGTCTCACTGCTGCTTGTACTTATGGCTGCTGGCGGGATTAGGTCCATCGCACACATGCAACCACTTGCTAGTTTTTCACTGTTTTTGTCCTCCTCTTGGGGTCCAGAAGTCCCTTGCTGACTCCCTGTATTCTCAAAGTGATGATTATAGGCAGATCCCACCAGCCAGAGATGCCTGGAGTCTTATCTCCCCAGACTCACTGTTCCCTGTTGCAGGGAAGCTGTTACTCAGTTGCCATCTTGGATTGTCTGTCATCTTTTTCTTATTGCTTTTCCGATCTTTATATATTCTAAATATTACCTTGATTGTTTTAAGCTGATTTGATTGTGATCAGATGACAATCTGGTATTTTACATCCCAAAATACAGCTTATCTGACACAGAAAGACTCATGAGTTAACATGTACACGTTTTGTTTCGTCTTTTTCATATCTAATAATTGTTATGGCCATGAGCTGATTATTTTTACAACAGAGGCAGCAGAGGATAGGTCTAGTGACATCTGAGAAACTTCTCTCTCAAATTTCAAAGCTACTTCTCCAACTTTCAAAGCATCTCCTCTGGGCTATTCTGGAGGCAGATTGGACAGGTAGTGACATCTTAAAGGCATGTCTGATGGGGACCTGGAAGTGATCTAGGATGTGAAGCCTCCTCTACTCCTGAAAATCAGCCTGTCCTCCAGATTCAACCTCTCTGAGACCTTACACCCAGCTCTGTTTGGTTAGTAACTTTTCTCTGATGTTCCCACCATCCCTTCCTCCGTCCTTCCCTCCTCAGGTTTGCCTATGGTTGCCTAAGGTTCTATCCTTACCCCATGTGGCTCACAGTGGACCTGTTTCCCTGTTGAGAACTCAACCATGACTTTGCCTTTATAAAATGACAGAGCTGGACTAATAATGTATTACTTTTCAAGCTTTGCAGTAAAGAGTTAGAGCAGGAAAATGTGCCCTCTTAGGGATTCAGTAACAGCTCTTCAACAGAGATTTCTCTGAAGTCCTACTTTGTCACTAAAAATTCACATTCCATAATGTAGCATTGTCTGTTTTCTTTCCAAAGTGAAGTAGAATTAGAAATGCAGTATATTTGCCATGGATGTATGAATCCTTGGCGCTCCATTACATGTCCCTGGGTTCATACACGTTTCTAATGGAGAACCAGGCAACAGAATGGTTCATTTATTCAACCCACCAGTATTTACTGAGAGATTTCCTTGTCCTAGGCTTGGGGCAATGTGCTGGGCATACTTGAGTGAGTGAGACAGGCTCTGCTTTTAGGAGCTCAGTCTAGTGGTTATGATAGGCTGGCTCAGCCTATTTATAGTCAGAGAAACCCTATAATTACCACAGAGTTGTGTTGTGATCCCTTGTGTGAGGTGTTTAGAATGTAAGAGTTGGGCTGAGTTGGGCTTAGTTTTTTTTTTTTTTTTGCTTTTTTTGGCCGGGGCTGGGTTTGAAACCACCACCTTCAGCATATGGGGCCAGGGCCCTACTCCTTTGAGCCACAGGTGCCGCCCAGTTGGGCTTAGTTTTCTGGGACATGTTTTGTTATAGTTTAAGAGAGAATGCAACAGGTGCTTTGGGGATCCTGAGCAATTAATCCTGTCTGGCTTTATCTGGGAAGGCTTCCTGGTGGAGGTGACATTTGAGAGAAATCTTTACGGATGCTTATAATAACCATGACAGTGATACTAAATAAATAATATTAAATAATGAATAATACTCAAAAACAGTAAACCTTAACATTTACATAGGGCATACTATCTGCCAGACAACCACCCAAGTTTTCCATGTGTACTAAGGCGTCTGATTTTCACAACAGTCCCTAAGTTAGATGTTGGGTTTTTTTGAGACAGAGTCACTCAGTCACCCTGGGGTTGAGTGCTGTGGTCTGTGTGTCATAGTTCACAGCAACCTCAAACGTTTGGGCTTACCTGATCCTCTTGCCTTAGTCTCCTGAGATGCTAGGACCATAGACACCAGCCACAACACCATACTATTTTTAAAGATGGAGTCTTACTCTTGATCAGGCTGATCTCAAACTCCTGAGCTCAAGCAACCCACTCACCTTGGCCTCCCAGAGTGCTTGGATTACAGGCATGAGCCACTGTGGCTGGCCTTCGATATTGTTTTATTGAGTCAATCATGCCTTCATTCACTGAACATTGCTGAGCAGCTAAATCACTTAAGCCCTTATCTGGGGCTAGATAGCTAGTGAGATTTTAATATTAATTTAATTTCTTTCTGTGAAGTTTTTCTTTCTGTTCAGATAATTTACCCACTTCTTTTTTTTAAATTAGGGTTTTCTTTCTTTCTTTCTTTCTTTCTTTCTTTCTTTCTTTCTTTCTTTCTTTTTTTTTTTTTGCCAAGGAGCAAGAAAGCTTTACAAATGAAGTCAATCAGCTTATTATTTGTACCATATGTCATGACTAAGTTACTTGTTGGTTGGATTCCAGGCACTGGGGATACAGCAATGAATGAGACAGACAAAATTCCCTGATCTCCAAGAGCTGACACCCTATTGGGTAGGCAGAGCAAAGATAATTAAATAAGATACACATATAATGTGTTATGTGGTGATAATGAGTGATTATGGGGCAAAATAAAACAGGAGAGGGCAGGGAGAGTCAGTCACAGCATATGTAAGGGGTGGGGGGCTATGATCATTGCAGTGTTCCAAGTAAAGGCTTTGTGGAGGTGATGGTTGAGCAAAGACCTGAAGGAGGGAAGAGAGTGGCCATGTGACTATTCGAGGAAATGCAACCCAAAGAGAAGGAAGCACCAGTGCAAAGGCCCTGAGGCCAGAGCCTTCCTGGTCTGTTTGAGGAATAGCAGAGACCACTGTGACTGTGGCAGAGGGAACAAGGGAGAGTTGAGAAGAAATTTGGAGAAAAAGCAGATGGCATGAGAGAAGAGGTGAAGGCAAGATCTTGTAGGTAATTGAGGGCCAGGGCACTGTAGGAGTTTGCCAGGCAGGCAAGTTGCTGGCATTGGAGGGTGTGGATTTCTGAGAGTCCAGAAGTAATTAATACCCTCCTGCAGCATGTATACAAGCATGCATTTGCGTATCCATGAGCCCAACAGACATCAATACAAATAAAATGAAATACCAGGTGTTCTGGAGTGGATAAGAGGGGACCTAAGCCATGCTGGGAGTCTGTCCTGTTTGAGGTTGTGTCTATAGGATGTAGAGCAAGGTTCCATGGAGCCACTCCCGCTAAACGTCCTCCTGGGAGGTGGTGTTTATACATGCCTTTGCCAGGAGTGAGAAAAGGAGGGCCACTCTCCACAGACTTGTATTGCTGATTATTTAATCTTTGTAATTATACAGACTATCATTGTGTCTCATAATCTGACATTTCTTTAATCACAAGATTGAACAACATTTCCTTTTTTTCCCCTGTGAACCTCTTAGAATGTCTTTTACCTACATGCAGGTTTTTTAATTGGAGGGATTTTTTTAGCTGAAAGGTAAGAGATCATTGCAAAGAAAGGAAATTAACATTTCTGCTGCACACATCCTGAGTATTTTTCCAAAATTTGTTGTTTGTCTTTGGCTTTGTTTAGGGTCCATTATGGCTGGAAGGTAATTTTAAGTTTTGTATGATTGAATTTTTGTGTTGTAAAACGTGTGAATCTTTTCTTCTGGTCTTCAGGGGCTGTGTCACTCTTAATAAGACTTAAAAAAAAAAAATTCTTGGGCCTGGCAAAGAGATTCACGCCTGTAATCCCAGCATTCTGGGAGGCTGAGGCGGGTGGATTGCCTGAGCTTATAGTTTGAGACCAGGCTGAGCAAGAATGAACCCTCATCTCTAAAAACAGCTGGGCATTTTTTGGGGCGCCTATTGTCCCATCTTCCTGGGAGGCCGAGGCAAGAGAATTGCTTGAGTCCAATTTATTATTAAAAATAAATTTTTAGGTTTCTGTGAGCTGTGACACCATGGTACTCTATCGAGGGCAACAAAGTGAGACCCTGTCTCAAAAAAAAAAAAAAAAATTCTAAGATGACAATTCACCAATTTATTCTTGGGTTTAAGTGTCACTTTTGACATTTAAATCTCCAATTCATCTGGGCTTCAATGTAGTATTTTAACAGAACATAACGTTATGTTTTTCTTTTTCTTTCTTTCTTTCTCTCTTTCTTTCTTTTTTTTTTTTTTGAGATAAGAGTCTCAAGTTGTCACCCTGGGTAGAGTGCCATGGCGTCATAGCTCACGGCAACCTCAAACTCTTGGGCTCAAGTGATTCTTTTGCCTCAGCCTCCCAAGTAGCTGGGACTACAGGCACCCACCACAATGACCAGCCCTTTTTTGGTGCAGTCATCATTGTTGTTTTAGCTGGCCTTGGCCAGGTTTGAACCCGCCAGCCTTGGTGTATGTGGCTGGCATCCTATCCACTGAGCTACGGGTGCCGCCCAATTTTATGTTTTTTCAATACTATTCAGTCATTTCATGTTTATGGAGAAGAGTCCACTTTTTTTCAATGATATGAAATTCCGCTGTTATCACATAAATTCCTGTTTGTAGTTTTGGTCTCTCTAATCTGTCCTCTATAACTGGTTGTCTGTCCATTTATGTACCAGCCCCAAACCATTTGAAACCACACTTTTATGTTCTGTTTTCATTTATAAGGAAGATTTCTTTTTCTTTACTTTTTTTTTCAGGCTTTTTAAATGGATCTTTTCACATTTTTTTTCTTTTGAACCTCAGAATCAACTTATCTATTTGTTTTTTTGGAGACAGAGTCTTACTCTGTCTCCCCAGGTCAAGTACCATGGCGTCATCATAGCTCACAGCAACCTCAAACTCTTGGGCTTGGAGGATCCTGCTACCTCAGCCTCCCAAGTAGCTAGGACTACAGGCACCCACCACAATGCTGTGCTAATTTTTCTATTTTTAGTAAGAAACATGGTCTCACTCTTGCTCAGCTGGTCTTGAACTCCTGAGCTCAGGTGATCCCCTCGCCTCTGCTCATCTTCTTACTGTTGCTAGAGTGCCTGTGATGTTCTTCTCTTCTGTTTGTTTCCTAAGCCAGTTCTCTGTGTGCTGGCACCTTGTTACTTTGAGGGGATTTGCTTTACAACCCGAAGCTCACTTTTTCAATCCTCGTTCCTTCTAAGAGTTTATGGGTTGATTCTCTTTCTAGGGACACAATCACATCATTTCTAAATAATAGTCACCCCTCTCTTTTCTAATGTTCATTTCTTATTTCTTTCTTCTGTGTAATTATGTGAGTCGTGCTCTTTGGATCTGGGCCCAGTGCTCAAAGCTTCTGTTTTCTGGGGCAAGGCCTGAAGCCTCTGTCCATCCTTCAGACTCTCATGATTATGGCCAAGGGCTCTTTACCATGAAGGGCATCACTCGTTTCTCTCAGGCTTGAGGGGAGTTAATAAAACATTGGAGGTTATTTGTTGGGGGGTGGTTTTCTGATTCTTCTTGTCCTCCCAAATATCTCTATTGCAATGAACATAACATCAGCATCATATTATGGGGGTTGACATGTATTCTGAAAGGCCTTAGATTTTGCTCAACAGCATACAGGCAGTCCCTGAGTTATAAATATCTGACTTACATACAGCTTGCACTTTTGAATAGAGGCTATTACAGTAAGTCCCCAAGTTACAAACATCCACCTGATGTAGGAATTGCACTTACAAATGGGGGCTATTAAGGTAATAGCTAAATGTACCTGTCCCAACTTACGTACAAATTCAAGAACAAACCTACAGAATTTATCTCATTCATCCCCTGGGGACTGCCTTTATTTAAATCAAATAGTATTCCAGGAAAAATTCAGGTTAGGTCACCCAAGGACTATGTAACGTAACCATTTCTGAATTTTTCATGGCTTCTTTTTATTCATTTATTTATTCATTTATTCATTCATTTATTTATTTATTTAGACAGAGGCTCAGTCAGTTGTCCTGGGTAGAGTTCTGTGGTGTCATAGCTCGTAGCAGCCTCAAACTCTTGGGCTCAAGTGATCCTCTTGCCTCAGCCTCCCCAAAAGGTGGGACTATAGGTGCCTGCCACAATGCCTGGCTAGTTTTTCTATTTCTATTTCTTTTTATATTTTTACTTTTTGGAGACAGAGTATTACTTTGTCAAAGTGCTGTGGTGCCAGAGCTCACAGCAACCCTCAAACTCTGGGCTCAAGCAATTCCCTTGCCTCAGCCTCCTGAGTAGCTGGGACTATAGGTGCCCACCACGATACCTGGCTATTTTTTAGAGATGGAGTCTCGCTCTTGCTCAGGCTGATCTTAAACCTATGAGTTCAGGCAATCCACCCACCTTGGCCTCCTAGAGTGCTAGGAGTACTGGCATGAGCCACCAAGCTGCGGTAGTTTTTCTATTTTTAGTAGAGACAGGGGTCTTGCTCTTGCTCAGGCTGGTTGAAATCCTGAGCTCAGGCAATCTGTCTGCCTCTCCCAGAGTGCTAGGCTAATGCCTGAAAATTCTTTGATGCTCTTATCAGAAGGCAAAATCCAATTTCCCTCACCTTCAAGATGGGCAGGCCTTAGTAACCCACTTGCAATAAACAGATTGTGGCAAGAGTGATGCTGTGTGATGTCTGAGGCTAGGTCATGCTGGGATTACAAGTATCCTTGCTACCCAGCCACTAGGCTGTCAGGAAGCCAGAGCCACAAGGAGAGGCCACTTGAAGATACTCTCGTCCCACCAGACATGTGGTGAGTGAGTGAGCCTTCCGATGACTCCAACCCTCGGCTGCCCAGATGATGCTGATGCTCGGTGGAGCCCCTGTGAGCCAAGCACAAATTGGATGTTTATGAGTGAAAGAAACATCATATTAAGCCACTTTAGTTTTGCTGTTTTCAGTTAGATACGGCACTTACTACGTGCCATGAACTCTGTTTTAGAAACTTTGCAAATATGAACTCATTTTATTTGTGCAACATCCCCATTTTACAAAAGAGGAAACTGAGGCACAGGGAGGGAAAGGACTTTCTCCAAAGTCACAGAGCTGGTCAGATGCAAAGCACCTTCAAGTCAGATGGCTGCAGAACTGACAGTCTTAGACTCTCCTCTGTAATACTGCTGCGTGCTGCGTGTTTGATAAATGACATTTGATTGTGAAGATACATTTAATTTTTGCAGGCAAGATCAGTGGTTGAGGATTCGTTCTGGGTGGGGGCACATGGAGGCCTGAGGAGAGAGGAGAGTCAGAAGCCTCCATCATGGAGAGGAAAACTTAATAGAATAAAAGGAGAGCTCTGCATTTGAGGTTTGCGGTGCTGGGTTTTCGGTGAAGTCCAGGAAGAGGCTAAGTTTTTTCCTGCTTCGTGGCAGGGAAAGGCTTTGGCAGAGAAAGGCTTTTGCGCGGGAGGGGCAGCAGGGGAGGAAGAGAAGTGAGGCCCCTTCCCTAGTCCAGGTCCATCTGCAAATCCAGAGGGGCTCTGCGTCCTCAGTGCTCACAGGGGCCTGGGATCTAGCACCTGGTAGCCTGTCTGTTCTTCCAACTGGCCACCTGGTCCCCTGTGAGCTAAGAACTGGGAATTGAGGCAGCACACAGCCAGGCCAAGAGGGAGGGAAGGACCTGGAAGGGTATTCACAGACCTTGGCTAAAGGAACTGAGCTACATTCCAGGGACTGGAGCCCAGAGGCAGGGGTTGGGGGCTGGGGCCTGGTAGGATAGCAGCACTCAGAACTTGCAGCACCTCTGAAGCTGTCAGGGACTTTGGCTTTGGGCCTGATGTGGGCCCCTCCCCACCCCTGGTACATGTATTTGAAGGCTGAATAACGCCTCCCCCCCCCCCCCACCATGTCTTAATCCCCAGAATCTGCAAATACGTGATCTCAGGGGCAAAAGGGACTTTGCCAATGCCATGAAGTTAAGGATCTTGTGATGGGGAGGGGCCCAATGTCATCATCATCCTTCCTCCTTCCCTCTTCTCAGTTCTCAGTGTCTGTTACATCACTTTATGACCATGTAGACCCTTTGTTTAGCTCCCACTTGTGAGAACATAGGTATTTGTTTCTTCATTCCTGAGATACTTAGGATAAAAGTCTCCAGTTCCAAGTTGCTGCAAATGATCTTATTTTATTCCATTTTATATCTCAGTAGTACTCCATGGTATGTATGTACCACATTTTCTCTATCTGCTCATCAGTTGATGGTCACTTAGGTTTATTCTGTATCTTTGCGATTGTGAATTGTGCTGAAATTAACATTCAGGTGCAGGTGTCTTTTTTTATAAAATGGCTTCTTTTTCTTTGAGTAGATACCCATTAGTGGAATTGCTGGATCAAATGGTACATATATTTTTTGTTCTTTAAGGAATCTCTGTACTGTTTTCCATAGTGGTTGTACTAGTTTACATTCCCACCAACAGTATGTAAGTGTCCCCTTTTCACTGCATCCTGCCAACATCTATTATTTTTCAACTTTTTAATAATGGCCATTCTGACAGGGGGAAGGTGATATCTCATTGAGGTTTTAATTCACATTTCCCAAATGATTAGGAATGTAGAGCATTTTTCCATAGTTTTTTGAACTTCAGTGCAAAAAATTTCAGTTATTCACAAACCCCCTTTTGTGATCTTACGCTCATCAATGGCAGTCCGTGTGTGTGTGTGTGTGTGTGTGTGTATGTGCACTTTATCTCTTTATTTTGTAATAAGCACACTTCAATGTATTACCTAATTCGTAAGGCAGTGACAATAGCTTACAATAATTAGTTGCGGTAGATTTTTAAAATAATGGCCCTCAATTTATCATACCTCCCTAGGCCCATGGTTACCTTTAAAAGATGCCATCTGGGCTCGATGCCTATAACTCAGCTGCTAGAGTGCCAGTCACATATACCAGACACTGGTGGGTTCATATCCAGCCCCGGCCTGCCAAACAATGACTACTACAACTCCCCCCCCCAAAAAAAAAAAAAAAAAATAGCCGGGCATTGTGGCAGGCACCTGTAGTCCCAGCTACTTGGGAGGCTGAGGCAAGAGAATTGCTTAAGCCCAAGAGTTTGAGGTTGCTGTGAGCTGTGACGCCATGGGACTCTACCAAGGGCGACATAGTGAGACTCTGTCTCAAAACAAAAAAAAGATGCTGTCTGTTTCCTAACACCAGAATGTGGGTAGGTCTTGTTACTACTTCAACCAATAGCGTGAGGCAGAAATGATGTAGTGTAACTTCTGAGGCTAGGTCTTACGAGGCATTGCGGATTCTGCTTTTGACTTGTCTTAAAACCATTATGCAATGAAGAAGTCTGGTCTAAACTTCTGGAGGGTGAGTGACCAGAGGGAAGAAGGGCAAAGCTGCCAGCCATCAGCCAGCACCAACTGGTGACGCCTGAATGAGCCACCGTGGGCTCCCACGCAGGTTGACCTGTCAGATGACTATGACTGTCTGAGTAATCCCAGGTGAGACCAGCACAAGCTCTCAGATTTCCAAATCACAAAACCATGAAAAATAACAAGCCCACTGTATTTAAACCACTGTCTTGAGTGGGGTCTGTTATGCAGCATTAAATGGCAGAGGCAGTGTGATTCCTTCATCCATTCCCCAGCCTCCAGTACGTGAATAACCACGACACTGAGTCTTGTATTGGGCTTTCCTTGCTTTTTGAATGGAGTTCGAACACATGCATGATTCACTTGATTTTACTTTTATAAAAAGAATATGCTGAATAGAATCTTTTTTTTTTTTTTTTTTTGAGACAGAGTCTCACTTTTTCACTCTGGGTAGGGTGCCATTGCATCACAGCTCACAACAACTTCAAACTCTTGAGTTCAAGTGATCTTCTTGCCTTAGCCTCCCAACTAGCTGGGACTATAGGTGCCCTCCACAACACTGAGCTGTTTTTAGAGACAGGGTCTCACTCTTGCTCAGGTTGTTCTCAAACTCCTGAGCTCAAGGGATCCACCTGCCTCGGCCCCCCAGAGTGCTAGGATTATAGGCATGAACCACTGTGCCAGGCCCTGAATAGAATCTTTTAAGATTTCCAATTTCCACTCTTACATTACATTACAAAATATATATATAGTGATTCATCCTTATTGCCATTGGGTAGCTGCAGTTCATTTTTTTTTGTCTGCTGTATATTATTCCATTGTGTGAGTATGCCCAGGTATATTTATCTCATGGTCGCCTTTATTTTTATTATTATTATTAATATTTTGAGACAGAGTCTTACTATGTCACCCTCGGTAGAGTGCCGTGGTGTCACAGCTCCCAGCAAACTCAAACTCTTGGGCTTAAGTGATTCTCTTGCCTCAGCCTTCCAAGTAGCTGGGAGTGCAGCTACCTGCCACAATGTCCGGCATTTTTTTGTTGTTGTTGTTGTTATTGTAGTTGTCATTGTTGTTTAGCAGGTCTGGTCCTGGTTTGAACCTGCCAGTCCCAGTGTATGTGGCTGATGCCTTAACCACTGAACTATGGGCATCGAGCCTCATGGTTGCTTTTAATAGTTTTCTGATGCAGTCCAGTGCAGCAGCTCACAGCTATAATCCCAGCACTCTGGGAGGCCGAGGCAGGTGGATTGCTTGAGCTCAGGAGTTCCAGACCAGCCCAAGCAAAAGTGAGACCCTGCCCCTAATCTCTACTGAAAATAGAAAAAAAAACCTCAACTAGCCAGACCTTGTGGCGAGTCTCTGCAGTGCCAGCTACTTGGGAGGGTGAGGCAAGAAGACTGCTCAAACCCAGGAGTTTGAGGTTGCTGTGAGCTAAGATGCCATGGTACTCTACCTAGGGTGACAAAATGAAACTCTGTCTCAAAAAAAAAAATTTTTTTTAATGCATCATTCTAGAAAAAATATTTTATGCCTTTAATAGTATATGTGTGTGTTCTACACTAAGAAAATGAAAGTTATCACCTACACTTTTTTTTTTTGAGAAAGTGTCTCACTCTGTAGCCCTGGGTAGAGTGCCAGGGCATCATAGCTCACAGAACCCTTAAACTCTTGGGCTCAAGTGACCCTCTTGCCTTAGCCTCCAGAGTAGCTGAGACTACAGGTGCCCACCACGACGCCCAGCTAATTTTTCTATTTTTAGTAGATATGGGTTCTCACTCTTGCTGAGGCTGGTCTCAAACTCCTGAGCTCAAGCAATCTGTCGACCTTGGCCTCCCAGAGTGCTGGGATTACAGGTGGGAGCCACTACACTCAGCCTACCTACACTTAAAAAACAACAACAACAATTAATAGTATTCTAATTATTAGTTATTAGTATAATAAGGGGATTTTTTTCAAAATTGCTCAGAATCACCTCTCAGCCACATTCGTTCTAAAGAAAGAATAGGGCCAGGTACAGTGGCTCATGCCTGTAATCCTAGCACTTGGGAGGCTAAGGTGGGTGGACTGCCTGAATTTAGGAGTTCTAGACCAGCCAGAGCAAAAGACCAATCTCTAAAAAGAAATAGCCAGGCGTTATGGTTGGTGCCTGTAGTCCCAGCTACTCTGAAGGCTGAGTCAAGAGGATTGCTTGAACCCAAGGGTTTGAGGTTGCTGTGAGCTATAAGGCCCAGCACTCTACTGGGGGTGAAAAAGTGAGACTCTATCTGTAAAAAATAAAAAAAAAGTCCACAGGAGCTATTTGGCAGCAAGATTATGGGTCATTCCTTGTTTCTTCTTTATATGGCTCCTTAATAAATAAAACCCAAACTACAATCTAAAAATATAGTATGTTAAAAGCCATGAGCACATTGTAATTTTTTTTTCTTCCTTTTTTGTTTTTCTGCAGGTCTGTTACAAAACCTTCATTTAACTTGATTCACTCTTGTAAATCTGTCGCTCTGCCTATCCCGGCCCAGGCACGTCCTAGCATGTGAGGTTGGCTAAGCCAGCAGCTGCCACAGTTCACATTCTTCAGGCTTCAAGAAGTGACAGGGGCATCTGCCAAGGACTTATTCAGCCTCTGTGACATCAGAGATTTATAACAAATGATTGTATAACAAGTTTGAACACAAGGGTTTGCTATTATTGATGGCTTCCCAGCCAAAATTGTTGGGTTGCTTTCATATGATAATATTTTTTCAACAATTTATCTTGCACTCATATATTAAACTCCAGGAGCTAGGGATAGAGGTGGCATGTCTTGTAGTTAAAGACTATCAACAGCTGTGCACATTGCCTGGCCTGACGGTGAAAGTCACCGGGGGGGGGGGGAGGGGGGTTGGCATTCAGCATGCATCCCTAATAGCACAAGACCATGCCCTTTTTTGTTACACATTCACTTGTTTTTATAGAACCAATATGCAGGGACTGGAGCTTTTCCATAGCAGCCATGCCCAAGATTTTCTTGTCATTGGAACCTAGCGTGACAAGGCATGTGCTTTGCAGAAATAGATGGTAGAGTTTTTACCAGCATGCACACATGCTGAAAAGAATTTTTAAACTAACCAGTATAAGCAGGGATACACCTTCCAAAACAAGTCCTCTTAGTGAGAAGTGCAAATATTTGTCCAGAAATGGCAGGAAACACGTCCAAGAATTGCAGAAAAATCTGGTCAACTTAGCAATATCGGTGAATGTGTTTGGGGTAGTTTAACTTTTTATTTTTTAAGTACAGTATTGTTTTAATGTAAAGAAGTATAGAGAAAATGAAAAAAATGTCCTTCTCTCTCTCCATATAGTCACTATAAAAAATAGTGTGTTGTGAAGTGTGAAAGTTACAGGAAAGGGACATAACATGGTCCCTCCTCTCTTCCACTCAGTTCCCCACTTCAGGAGTAGCCAGTTGTCGTTTGTTGTTTTTCTTTCCAGAATAAAAAAGATTAGCTGGGCATTGTGGTGGGTGCCTGTAGTCTCAGCTGCTCAGGAGGCTGAGGCAAGAGAATCACCTAAGCTCAGGAGCTGGAGGTTGCTGTGATCTGTGATGCCACGGCACTCTACCGAGGGTGACAAAGTGAGACTCTGTCTCCAAAAAAAAGATTGATGTATATACTACTATAGAGAACTACATAATGTTTTTCATTTATGAAAGGGTGATCATATGTGTCCCTGGTGCGCCTTGGTATTTTTTACTTTATTAAACATTTTGGGCCAGGTGTGGTGACTCACACCTGTAATCCCAGCACTTTGGGAGGCCAAGGTGGGAGGATCCCTTGAGCCCAGGAGTTCAAGGCTTTGGTGAGCAATGATCACCTTACTGCACTCCAGCCTGGGGGAGAGAGTGCAGCCCTGTCTCTTAAAAAATAAAAATAAAAATATTTTGGAAGTCATTCTTTTATCAGTGATAGACATTTAAACCCTCCTTTTATGTCTACAGAGAGTTCCATTTTCCTATGGTTATAGCACAGTTTGTTTAACCAGTTCCACATGGATGAACCCTTAGATGATTTTCATTTTTCACTCCTGCAAACACCTTTAATATTTCTTGAACACATACCATGGCATTTATCTGGGAACATATTGTTAGATAAATCTGCTAGCAGCAGGTTTCCTGGGATCAAAATCAAAAGCCATTTTTAGAATCTGACAGCTACTGCCAAATTGCCCTCAAATGATTTGCATTCCCCAAAATGGTAGTACATGAGATTGTCTGTTTCACCACATCCTCACTAGCACTAGATTTTACACAACTTTTAGATCTTATGCCAATCAGATGTTGGAAAATGGTATCACATGATTGTTTTCTAGACTTTCACCTCTATTCCATTCATCTAAATGTCCATCCTTAACTCATAATTGCTTTGATATGCATTACTTTAAGTGTAAGCTCTAACATCTTTTTATGCATTTATGGGATTTGGTATTTGTTTTCTGTCAATTTCCTGTTCATATGCTTTGACTGTTTTTCTCAGGAGTTGTTCCTCTTTTTTTTTGATCACTTACATGAGCTCTTTTATAAACTTTGTCTATTTTTTTACAGTCTGTCACTATCTTTTCACTGTTATTCTTTTTCTCATACAAAAATTTTAGCTTTTCTGTGGCCAGAGTGGGTAAGTAGACATCTTTTTGGACAGTGTTGGGATTACATTAGACTGGCACCTAGTTTTGACCTACATTTACATGAATAGGCCCAGACTAGGTGACCTACCTGGAAGTCCATTCTGCTTTGAAAAACTTCCTCCTCCTAAGATTATCAATTGACTTATCCATCATTTCTAATACAACTCTCATAATTCCATTTTTAAATAATTTTTTGATCTGTCTGGCATTTATTTTGATGTAAGGAATGAGTTATTTCCCCCAAATAATTAGTTTGTTGCCCCAACACAATTTTATGAACAATTCATCTTTTCCATGCACTCTAATTTTTTTTTAGATTAATTATTTATTTATTCACTGTTGCCTGGGCTAGAGTGCTGTGGCATCATCATAGCTCATAGCAACCTCAAACTCCTAGGCTCAAGTGATCCTTCTTCCTGAGCTTCCCAACTTTTTTTTCTTTTATATTTAGTAGCGATGGTGACTCACTCTTGATCAGGCTGATTTCGAACTCCTGAGCTCAAGCCATCCTCCCACCTGCTGGGATTACAGGTGTGAGCCACTGCACCTGGCCTTTTCCATGTATTTTTGAAGCTCCACCTGTGTCATAAACTGTGTTTGTATATTTATGCAGCTGTTTTCACACTTGTAGTCTTCTTTTCTTCAAAAGAAGAAATTATAAAAGTATAAGAAACTTATACTTCTAAAGTATAAAGTTTTAATTATTTTAATTAGGTTCATAATACATTTTAATATTTATCAAAGCCAACCCCCTTTAACCATTTATTCTCTGTTTTCTGGGTGTTTGTTTATTGCAGGTTTTCCCTGCCCTATTCTCACATGTTGACCATTCTTTTTTGTTTGTTTGTTTGTTTTTGAGACAGCGCCTCAAGCTGTCACCCTGGTAGAGTGCTATGGCATCACAGCTCACAGCAACCTCCAACTCCTGGGCTTAAGCAATTCTCTTGCCTCAGCTTCCTGTGTAGCTGGACTACAGGCGTCTGCCACAATGCCCAGCTATTTTTTGGTTATAGTTGTCATTGCTGTTTGGGAGGCCCGGGCTGGATTCGAACCCGCCAGCTCTGGTGTATGTGGCTGGCGCCTTAGCCACTTGAGCTATAGGCACCGAGCCCATGTTGGCCATTCTTAAAACAGCTCTCACAAAAAATGTTTTAGCTAGCACACACAGAATCCTGAAAGAGCAGTGGTAGATTTCTTTCCTTCACAGGTCTGATCTTGGAGCATTCTGTGAGTGCTCATATTCCTTGTTTTATAGTGAAAGAGGAGAAACACCCAGAACTTGCCTCCAACATGAAAGTGGTCTATAGTCTTTGATATTAGTTATGAATGTGCTGTCATTCCAGAACATTCCCAGTGAGGCTGGAGCCCCAAGACTTTGTTTTGAGTGTGACTAGACTTGTACACTTTGCAAGTCCCCTTTTCCAGTTTTGCAAAAATAAATAAGCCCAAGTTGGAATTTCAAAAATTGGCCCTGGGGAAGCTAAAAACACTCCTAACCTACAAACACATGTTGATTACAAAACTCAAATACACATCCCAAGGTGACAGGGAATGTTTTCTTCCAAGTTCTATGGCAGGGCTAATTTACCTGGCAGCAAAAGGAATGTGATTTCCACATATAACACAGGTATTTGGCTTTGTGGCTTTTTTTTAATGGGGAAAGTATAAAGAAGAACCCCCTACATTGCCCTCCTCCAAAAAGATACATGACCCCAGCTGCCAGATTATTTACTACCTTTTGAAAAACTGAGATGAAATCCACACAACATAAAATTCATCATTTTTTTTTTTTTTGAGCAGAGTCTCACTATGTCACCCTCAGTAGAGTGCCGTGGTGTCACAGCTTACAGCAACCTCAAACTCTTGGGCTTAAGTGATTTTCTTGCCTCAGCCTCCCAAGTAGCTGGGACTACAGGCACCCACCACAACACCTAGCTATTTTTTGTTGCACTTGTCATTGTTGTCTAGCTGGCCCAGGTCAGGTTTGAACCTCCCTCAGTGTATGTGGCTGGTGCCATAACCACTGTGTTATGGGTGCTGAGCCAAAATTGACCATTTTAAAGTTTACATAATTCAGTGGCATTTAGTACATTTACCTTTTTTTTTTTTTAGACCGAGTCTCAGTCTGTCAGGCTGGGTAGAGTGCTGTACCATTGTAGCTCACAGCAACCTCAAATTCTTGGGTTTGAGGGATTCTCTTGCCTCAGTTGCCCCAGTAGCTTGGACTACAGATGCCCACCACAACGCCTGGCTAATTTTTCTATTTTTAGTAGAGACGGGGATCTCACTCTTGCTTAGGCTGGTCTCAAACTCCTGAGCTTAGGCAATCCTCCCAACTCAGTTTCCCAGAGTGCTAGAATTACAAGCATGAGCCATTGTGCCCTTCAAGTACATTCGCAATGTTGTGCAGTGATCGCCTCTATCTAGTTCCAGAATGTTTTCATCTTCCTAAATGGAAACTCCTTACCCATTAAGCAGTCACTCCTCCATTTCCCTTGCCCCTGGTACCTCTAATCTGCTTTCAGTTTCTAGGATCTGCCTTCTCTCAGCATTTCACACAAATGGAATCATTCAATAGGTGGCCTTTGTGTCTGGCTTCTTTGTGTACCATCATTTTCAAGAACCAGCATGAAGAGTAAACAAAGCAGAGGGAGAATGGCAGGGAATTGAGAAAATAAATTACAGAGATGGGAATGGGGAGGTCTGGTGCAGCTGGTGACTGCAGCCAGCACCCAAGTGTGTGAACAGCTTTATTTATATAATACCTAAACCAGGTTGCTTATATTAACAATGCTGCATATCAGTAGAGAAAAGGAGTGGGAATATTTGTGTCTTATAAGGTTGGATAAGTAAAATGAGTTTTATTATAAACAACATTCTTAATGATGTGAATCTTAGCAGATGGCGTAAAGAATAACTTTAGGGAAAGAAATAATCTTTTAGGCAAAAGAGGAAGTATATATACCTACGTGACTTCTGGTGGAGGGAGAAATGAGGAAGAGCTATTGTAGGAAAGGAGAAGCAGTAAGTCATTAGGGGGTCATCCCTTGAAGGCACCAGCTGTGGGGGTTGTCGCCTCACAACCCACACTCCACACATGTTTTTTGAGGTTCATCCACATCATATCTATATGTATTCAGTAACAGATAACAGTGCTCTGTCATCTCTTTTAAAATAGTAAACAAAGAGGATCATAGTGCCTCTCTTTTTTCTTTGTGAGAGCTCTTTGTAAATCGAGGAAAATCTTGAGTCTGTCACCCTTGTAACATGCATGTCCCCCAGTTTGTCTTTTGACTTTATAGATTTTTTTTCCTGAGGATTTAAATGTTTATATAGCCAAGTTAATTAATCTTTTCTGAGTTTTTCTTAGAAATGACACAGTTTTTAAGTAAGTAAAGCAAGTAGACAGCCCTCAGAATGGGAGAGGATTTTTGTGGGTTATATTTCTGACAAAGGTCTAATAACCAGAATCCACAGAGAACTCAAACTTATAAATAAGAAAAGAACAAGTGATCCCATTTCAATGTGGGCAAGAGACATGAACAGAAGCTTCTCTGAAGAAGACAGGCACATGGTCTACAGACACATGAAAAAATGCTCATCATCTTTAATCATCAGAGAAATGCTATGTTAATTAGTAGGATGTAAGCACTCCAATTTGTACAAATAATCAACACATTGAATCTCACAAAGGCATAAATGTATTCATAATCTACGTATATACGGCTTAAAAAGGAAAAAAATGCTTTCTGCTTCCAAAATTATAAGTGAATTTGCCTCTTTTTTATCTAAATGTTATTTAATTTTATTTTTATGTAAATATTTTTATGTAAATGTTTCTTAATTTCATTTTTTATATTTACATGTTTTTATATTTACATGTTTGATTCATCTGGAAGTTATCTATGGAAGCCAATTTTACTCTTACCTCACCCCAATTGGCTAGCTAGTTTTCTAAGCACCAGCTAAGTTTAGAAAATCTCTTTTCTCTCCTAGTGCTTAAAATAAATAGTACCATGGTCAGAGTCTAAATTCTTAGATGTCTGAACCTCTATTTCTGGGTTCACCCTGCATCCCACTGTTTACTGGTTCCTTCCTTCCTTCCCTCCCTTCTTTCAGTCTCAAGCTGTCGCCCTGGGTAGTGCTGTGGCATCATAGCTTACAGCAACCTCCAATTTGGGTTCAAGCAATACTCTTGCCTCAGTTTTTTCTTTTTCTTTTCTTTTTTTTTTTTTTTTTTTGAGACAGAGCTTCAAGCTGTCACCCTGGGTAGAGTGCTGTGGCATCACAGCTCACAGCAACCTCCAACTCCTGGGCTCAAGCAATTCTCCTACCCTCACCTCCCAAGTAGCTGGGACCACAGGTGCCCGCCACAATGCCCAGCTATTTTTTGGTTGCAGCCGTCATTGTTGTTTGGCAGGCCTGGGTTGGATTCGAACCCACCAGCTCAGGTGTATGTGGCTAGTGCCTTAGCCGCTTGAACCACAGGTGCCGAGCCACTTTTTTCTATTTTTAGTAGAGATGGGGGGTCTCGCTTTTTGCTCAGGCTGGTCTTTAACTCCTCAGATCAAGCAATGCACCTGCCCTGGCCTCCCAGAGTGCTAGGAGTACAGGCATGAACCACAGTGCTCAGCTCTCATTTCTTTATCACGAATAAACTATAGTGATATTGCAGCCTCACAATCCATTTCATTAGCTACTAGTAGTGTTAATCTGCCCACATAATTTTCAATTTCCTAAATGTTCTTGGCCATTCTGGGGGGATAGAAGATTTTAAATACAATAGTTTGTTTTAAGATGCAGTTTGATGAAACCCATCCAAGTGCTTGTAAGTCAAGGATGAGAAATTTGGGTCATCTTGGATCATTAACACCCCCTAATGGCTGAGCTTCTTCCCCTCATAAATGTGAGGGTCACTGTTTGCAATAGGAAAACCCTCTCCAGTAGCTTCCCTTGGGCACAGACTTGCTGCACCCTTATCCTGCACCATCCAGCCCCCACAAATCAGTCCCCTGACCTCCAACTGAGTGTGACATCCACATGCTCAAGATGTGAACTGAACGCTCGATTTTACGAGAACAAAAACGTGGGTCCTGATTTTCAATACAGACCCACACTAGGGGACAATGGTCTTAATCCAGAGCCCATTTTCTTCAGCCTCTGTAGCCAGGTCCCTGGCCCAGCCATCTCCCCACTGAGCTTCCACCACACCTTCTGAGGTCTGTTCCCCATCAGGAGCAGATAGTGACCCTTTGCTTGGCACCCTCCACAGCACCCCTCTCACACAGATTAAAGCCACCATGTGTCCTTGCCAAGCCCCTTAGGTCCTCCAGAGCTCTATGACCTCCCCTCTCCACTTCCTGTCTCCTTGATCTTAACAGACCAGGTATCCTCCTGCCTCTCTGGCATTGCCTGTTCCCTCTGCCTGGGAGGCCATGACCCAGCCAGCTGCTTGCCTCACCCACTCCAGGCCTGTTGCAATATCACCTCCCCAGAGGCCCCCCCCAATCACATGGAACAGCCAGCTCACCCCCTCACACACACACTTGCCCCTCCAGCTTTATTCCACCACAGAAGTCACCCCTCCACCAGATCCATGGGAGGCCTGTCCCCTTACCACAATCTCAATTTCCTAGAGGCCAGAAATCTGTCTTGTTTCTGTCATACAGATGCTCTATTTGAAACCCTGGCAGAATGTCAGCATGGACAGACCAGGAAACTTTACCTTGGGCCCTGCTGGTGGTGCCACAGCTCTCCTCAGTGTAAACTGCACAGAATGCTGCCACCACCCTACCTGAGGAGTTTCCTCAAAGACAGCTGTCTTCCTTGAGCCATGTGCTCCTTCCCTACTTAAGGCTTCCTGGGCTTTCCAGACTTCCCTAACCGTGTGGGTGTATTCAGAGGGAGTGACTATCATATGGGAGGAACTTAAACATTGTGGCGAAGTGTGGCTTTCCCCATTGTGGGGGGTGGGAGGAAGGGAAGCACCCAATTAATGAACCTTTACTGGAATCCTCATGTGAGTGTGTCCAGTTCATTACCCCCACCTCCACCAGGTCTCTATGCCAGCTTACCTTTTGGTCTCTTTTGCATCTTCCCTGACAACTTCCATTCACCTTTCATAAAATCCTGACCTTGATCCCTGAGGATACTTCTTTTCCCAAGTCTGATTTATTGCATCTACAACCTATGTATGTACTAAAATCCTCAGGAGAAATCGTTGAAGATACAGGTCCCCATATACAACCCTTAAGAGATCCCAATTTAGCAGGGAGGGGCATGAAATGGCATTTAAAACAAAGATTCCAAGTGACGGATAAAGAGACCATTCTGCTTCAGGAGTCCTTTGGGGTGGAGGGGTCCTTGGGCAGAAGTAAAAATTTTAGCTAGAAGACCTGATCTTCTGAGAGAATGGGAGGGGAAGGAAAGGTTTTCCTCTTCCAGTTGTTAAACTAGCACTTTCAGGGAGTTATTATCAGTTCCCTAGAAACTTCTAGAAAGCCTAAGACCTGTGGGAGAGATCCTTCCACATTGGAAGAAAAAATGAGAAATGGTTTCTTGTCTCACGGATCATTAACAATTTTTTTTTTTTTTTTGAGACAAGAGTTTTGCTTTGTTGCCCTTGGTAGAGTGCCATTGCATCACAGCTCCCAGCAACCTCAAACTCTTGGGCTCAAGCGATTCTCTTGTTTCAGCCTCCCAAGTAGCTGGGACTACAGGTGCCTGCCACAACGCTCGGCTATTTTGTGTTGCAGTTTGGCTGGGGCCAGGTTCAAACGCACCACCCTCGGTATATGGGGCTGGCACCCTACTCACTGAACCATCAGGCGCTGCCAGGAACATTAACAATTCTTGAAGCTCAAACCTAAGTCTGAAGATATCTTGTGTAGGAGTATGTGCTATTTTAGCAGGGGAACCCTTTCCTCACAATATATAGTCTGTGCAATCTCCATTGCTAGAAGAGACTAAACAGGATATATAGTTTGCTAAACTTTATTTTGTATGTGTACACTTACATTTAATAATCATGGTGTGGATCTGGTAACACAAGGAAGCCCTAACAGATGTGATTTTCAAACCAGGAGCTGGACAGTTGCAGGCTCTCAGCAGCTTCAAATTCCAATTCACTCCTGCCTTCTGTCTTGCTCACACCCAAGAATACCTTGATGCACACACACACACACCAATAGCTGCAAATGGAAAGATGCTGCATCTTCAAGGAGACTCATTCAGGTTTTTGAAATAAATTGTCACTAGGAATCTGTTTTAAAGTTGAATCACTAATAACATCTAACAACTGTGTTCACATTCTTTCTTACAAAAACTGAGTTCAGAAAAGATACTCCAAAAACTTACAAAGGCTAGAACTCTGACAGAATATATTATTACTGTGCGCCATGTTAATACATTTACTTGCTGTCACATAACTGAAGCATCACAACTGACGAGAGTGTGTGAATTACAAAAGGAAACATCTCTTCAGGAGTGTCAGATTATAGCACATGCACAGGCCTGGATTTCGTCCACTTCTCCCTTATCAAACTCACATTTACAAGAAATTCAATATACAGAAACAATTAACTTGAGGTCTGTAGAGAAACAAATTAACACATGAACACAAGGTAATACTCTAATAGTCTTCAATGTGACTGGTTTGGTTTTTCAATATTTCTGAATAGTCACTTTTTCGCTGTTTTTAGAAGCACATTAAAAAAAAAAAAGATTTGGATTACATCTTGTGGATGCCTTGGGGACTCCCCAGGACACAGTTTGGAAACCACTGATCTCAGGGTTCCTGCCCTCTCCTCTACACATGCACACACATAAGACATGGTAGTCTGGTCTAACTTAGTGTCTAAATTCAAAGGGTACAAATTAACAGCTAATTTTTAAAATATTTTTTTCCCTTTTACTATAAGGAGACATGGTCTTAAACTTTAAAGATGGTGATGGTTAGGTGGGAGGATATACCGGATGGAGTCACAGCTACAGAGCCAGAAACACTGGAATGCCCAAGTCCTTCCCTCTCAATCATCCCTCTTCCCTATAGGTTTCCTGAGAGGTTCACCCCAAATGGGAATCAAAGGGCCATTTTTATTAACAAACTCTAAAACTCAAATACTTTTAATACCTAAGCAGACATTCTTTTCTCCTAAAACCTTCTGGCTAGATAACTAGAGGATGGAATGTGAAGATGGAAGGAGCAAGAAAGACAGGTCTTTATCAAAGGTTCTGGCTTAATTTAACCTGCTGGTGGCAGGAGTGGCTGGTGGAGAAAATGGCTGCCTAGCTTTTCAAAATCCTAGGCCCTGCAAAAGTCACTGGCCATCCCAAGGAGGAAGAAGGGAGTTGGGAAGAAAGGGTGAACATGGATGAATACTAACAGAAACCCTATGTATAAAGGTGAATGGATGTTCTAGAAATTTCCCAATCCGATTACCAACTCTCCTGGCTCTGAAGGTAAGCTGAGGAGGTGACAAAGCACGCTTGATATAGAAGGGCATAGAGCTATAACCTCCCACACCCTCCCATCTAAAATCTCACCTATTATTTACCTCTCTACAAACCGGTTCCCTAAAAGAGTCAAAAGTCCTGTTTTATCCAATGACAAGAGAAAACTTGGCTCCTGACTTGGAACTTCTTCATTGGTCTTCTTTCAACTCTTCAGGAACGGGAAGTCCCTCAAATCAAAGCTTTCTGGATTCTGTGAATAAATTAGAACAGTTCACATACCCTGATAAATGACATAACCACAAACCATTAAATTCAGACTGAGGGGGATAGATGGAGTGACAGAATGACAATAACAATCACCACTAAAAGGGTTGGTGGGTTTGTTTTGCTACCTTTTGCCTGCCAGGTGTCCCCAACATTGGCCCTCAGAGGGTGGTTCTGGTTCTCATCCTCTAAAACCTCAACTGGCAGGTCACACACCTTCTCCAATGCATTGGAGTCCCGTTCATAACCCTCTTGACCACCTCCACCTCTCCCAGGTTTTTTTCCTACCTGCCACTTGCTCCACCCACCTAGTCACTTCAGTTGTCATTCTCACCATTGGTGTCCTCATGAGGAGAGCCTTCTGACTTTGACTTTGGTCCCCTGGATGTTGAGGCTGGTGACTCAGTGGGCCTTGAGCTGCGAGAGGCCTTCTGAACTGATGCATCCCTTCTTGAGCCTGGCCCCTTCTTTGGAATCACCGGCTTCTTCTTGGCATCTTCTGAGTTGACAAGGACGTAAGAGACAGAGCCCAAGCTCACCTTCTTCTTCTTCCTCATGGGGGCAGGATTCTTTGCTGAGGCCCAGCCCACTGCCTTCTTCTTCCGGGTGCTCTCCTGACCGCCATCTTGGTCTGACTCAGAGGCCCCGCCAAGGCTCTCAGCTTCTGCTGAGGCCTCCTGAGGTGGAGCTCTGGGAGCCTTCCAGGCACATTTTGTCATAGGCTTCTTCAAAGCCATCTCTTCCTGCTTTACACAGGGCTTTTGGTTGCTCTTGGTAGATTCTGAAATCTCCATGCCTTCAGCATCACCAGCCACAGGAGCCTCCAAGCAGGCTGCACTGCTGGAATGGTTGCCTTTGGGTTTTTTCCAGGGCACTGATTCCTGCTTGGGATTTTTTCTCTGCTTCTTTCTCCTAGAGCGGGTCTTAGCTCCAGCCTTTCGAACCAAAGGTTTGGGAGGATCATCCTGGTTTTCCACCTCGTTCCAGTTGTTGGGGCTCTCCATCTTCAAGGCAGACCCCACTTCTGCAACCAGCCCTGGCTCCTTCTTTACGTTCTTTCCCGTTGTTAAAACCCAGCCTTCCGCGTCTTCAAACTCAACAGCCTCACGAGCCCTAGCTTCCTCCCTATTGCGGATCTCAGCATCCATGTAAAAGATGATTTGCACTACTGCTCCCAGGAGCGCACCCAAAGATTCTGCCCAGTTCTGTGAGGGTTGATTCTGGTTCTGGGACGGCGGTGGGTGGTTAAGCTGGAGCAGGCGGACCACATCCTCCCAGGTGCGCCCCTCAGCATCCAGGAATTCATTGAGGTTTTTTAAAAACTCAGCATCCTGGGTGGGGTCTCTACAGACCACTCTCCAGGCACCTCCTCTTCCTGGGAATTCCCGAGGTATGGCGCTGAGATTCACACCCTCACCGACCTCGATGAGGGCAGCTTTGCTATTTTCCTCCCTCAAAAAAATCTTGTTGAGCACGCGGTACGAGCCCAGTGGAGAGAGAACTCTATTCAAGGTCTCCTCAATTTCTGCTTGTCCACAGTCCTCTGGGATGCCTACGACCAAGAGGGACCTGTGGATGTCGACTTCCATCCCCCGGCACCAATCCTCCAGAAGGTTCATCGCCATTGTCTTGGACCTTTAGCGGCTCTAATCCCACGTGTAAGTGAAGAGTCTACAAGGGAGATGTGGGCTGCCCAAATATTAACTCTGCAAGGTCACAAGAGAATACCGTCAGATTTCCGGGAAATCGGAGAGCTCAGAGATCCCCGCTGCCCCCTCCGTGGCTGGCGTGCAGGATTAAGCCTCGCGCTTTCCCAAGACCCTCCTCCCCCGCTCGGGCCCGAAGTGCTCACACGTGTCCGGGAATCTGCCGCAAACTGCCCTCAGCTCCTTCCCTGGGTCCGAAGCGCCGCCTGCCCCGCAGGGATTTATTTGGCAGCTCCGCCTCCGAGAGTCCAACCGGGACAAGGACAGGCCGCTGTGGGAAGCAGCCGCTGCCGGGGCGTTGGATTTGGCCACCTGACGCAGCTGCTCTGGGCAGGAGCCGAGAAGCCGGCGTCCGCCCTCGCTTCTGCTCGGGCGGGTCACGCGGTGTCCCGCCTCGATCCCGGCACTTGCGCGGAGCCGAGGCTGGCGTCGCAGCGTGCGCCTGCGCACTT
>CAUYPK010008250.1:0-92500 GCA_963574355.1 Loris lydekkerianus | reverse complement strand
AGCATTACTGCAACAGAAAACAAGAGCAAAAATCTTAAGTCTACTCCAGAAAAGATTCCCCAAAACGGCTTTATCAATCAGTGCACCAACTTGCACTTCATGGAATTATTTCCACAGTTGAAAAAGAGATACTTCAGTTACTTTTAGTGAGAAAGGAAAGCATGATCATTCAGTCACCCATCACCATTAACAGCTGATAAAACAAAACAAAAACAAAGTAAAGCCCCCCCCCCCCCAAAAAAAAAGAAAAAAAGCTCTTGTTCCTTCAGCATTTAGCATCAGAAATCAGTAGGGTAGCCAGGTGAACAAGCCAGCATCTGTGTTCTGAAAAAAAAAATTTTTTTTTTTTTGAGACAGAGTCTCATTATGTCACCCTCAGTAGAGTGCTGTCGCGTTACAGCTCACAGCAACCTCACACTCTTGGGCTTAAGCTATACTCTTGCCTCAGTCTCAGGAGCCTGCCACAACGCTTGGCTATTTTTTTGTTGCAGTTGTCGTTGTTTAGCAGGCCCCGGTTGGACTCCAACCCGCTAGCCCTGGTGTATGTGGCTGGTACCCTAACCACTGAGATACCCTGGTGCTTAGCCTGTGCTCTGAAATTTTGTGCCAAACTTTTCATGTTTGGTTACTAATTTTTTTGAGACAGAGCCTCAAGCTGTCACCCTGGGGTAGAGTGCTGTGGCATCACAGCTCACAGCAACCTCCAATTCCTGGGCTCAAGCAATTCTGCTTCCACCTCCCAAGTAACTGGGACTTCAGGCACCCACCACAACGCCTGGCTATTTTTTGGTTGCAGCCGTCATTGTTTGGCGGGCCCCAGGCTGGATTCGAACCTGCCAGCTCAGGTGTATGTGGCTGACACCTTAGCCATTTGAGCCACAGGCGCCAAGCCGGTTACTAAATTTTTTAAAAATAAAGTTGTGCAAATTTGAAGTTTTCAGTAGAATTTCAGATTTATTTTATACTTCCTTAAGTTTACTTTATGATGGTGATTTTTTTTACCTTTGTTCAAATACTCAGCCATTCAACATTTTGTCAAAATATGTATTGGTTCAGGTACATAGTAAGCTGTTGTATTGTTATTGTAAAGGCAAGAATGGCAAGGCGCCTGCCCATAACTGAGTATTCTTCTTTCATCATCTTTCCAATGACCTGGAGTTTGTTATGAGATGATTAACTGTGGGTCCAGGAAAGTAACAGAAGGATGTGGCATAATTGCTACCAAATGTGATGTTCTTGTTAAAAGGCTGTGGCCAATAATACTAAAATCTAGTACCAGCACAGGGAACTGTTGCAGATTTGCTGATTGAGAATAAAAGTCAAAAAATAGTAAGAGTTAATGAGGAGAGGAGTAACTAGAACTCTTGTATATGTGCATGGATGGTGGTAATGTATATTAGTACAATAAGATTAGAAAACACTAGCTGTATCTACTAAAGCAAAACATACACAAACACTATAACCTAACAAGGTATACAGAAATATGTTCACTAAAAGATAGGGACAATGGCCAGGCACAGTGCCTCACGCCTGTAATCCTAGCACTCTAGGAGGCCAAGGCAGGTGGATCACCTGAGCTCAGGAGTTCCAGACCAGCCTGAGCAAAATCGAGACTCGGGTCTCTATTAAAATAGAAAAATTAGCCAAGCATGGTGGTGGGTGCCTGTAGTTTCAACTACTCAGGAGGTTGAGGCAGGAAGATCACTTGAGCCCAGGAGTTTAAGGATGCTGTGAGCTATGACACCATAGCACTAGGGTGACGGAATGAGACTCTTTCTAAAAAAAAAAAAAAAAAAAGGGGGGCGGCACCTGTGGCTCAGTCAGTAAGGTGCCGGCCCCATATACCAAGGGTGGCGGGTTCAAACCCGGGGCTGGCCAAATTGCAACAATAAAATAGCTGAGCATTGTGGCAGCTGCCTGTGGTCCTAGCTATTTAGGAGGCTGAGGCAGGAGATTTGTCTAAGCCCAGGAGTTGGAGGTTGCTGTGAGCTGTGATGCCACAGCACTCTACCGAGGGTGACAAAGTGAGACTATGTCTGTACAAAAAAAAAAAAAAAAGATGATGTTGTACATACGTATATGCATATATATCATGCATTCCAAAATATGGGAGGTGAATATTTCAGAGAAAATTTTGCTATCTGTTTATGTGTATGTATAAGGGATATGTAAGTATATATTTATAAATATACAATTACATGTGTATGTATGTGTGCATCTGTGTACACATACATATATGTGTGTATGTGTTAAATGGAGTCAGCTGCCTGCCCACATTCCCACTGAGGAGGAGCCACCCTTTCTGCCAGCAGATTTAAAAATAGTTTTGAAGCACCCTTAGTCGGAGTTATTGCTGTGGTTTCCATGAGAACATGTGGTACTGTGGTTTCCACAGCAACACGTGCTGCTACGGCTTCCATGACAACACATTGCACTGTGGTTTCCATGACAATGCATCCCTGCAGCCCCAGTCCTCCCATTCATCCTGCACCCTGGGTTAAGGGTTACCCTTCCACCTTTTCCTCTCTGTTTTGTCTTTGTGTTTGCTCTGCTTTGTTTTTGTCTTTTTTAGATAGAGTCTCACTCTGTCGCCCTGGTTTGAGTGCCATGGCTTCCTTCCAGAGTGCTAGGATTACAGGTGTTAGCCACCATGCCTGGCCCAGCTTCATTATTTTAAAGGATAACCCACAGAGCTTCCATAAATACTTTTTTACCCAAAGAAGGCTGAGGGGTCACTGGGCTCCCGCTTAGATTTCCTCTCCTGGGTAAGTTGTAACAACCCATCATGGTGTTTCTGTGACTCATCCTGGCTTGTTCTTGTCTAACTCGTCCCGTGAGAGCGCCTTCTCACTCAGGAGTTTCCTAAATTTCTACTTGTCCCTCCCCCTCCTCCTCACCCCCAAATTATGCCATTTCCCTGGCCCCTCCCTCTAGCCCTCAGATTACCAACCTCAGCATCTGGTGTGAGTCTGCACATATATTTCTCCATTTCATATAATCATTTAATATACACATTTTATGTATTTATTTATTTTTAGAGACAGAGTCTCACTCTGTCACCCTCGGTAGCTTACAGCAACCTCTAGCTTTTGGGCTTAGGCGATTCTCTTGCCTCAGCCTCCTGAGTAACTGGGACTACAGGCACCTGCCACAACACAAGGCTATTTTTTGTTTGCAGTTTGGCCTGGGCCGGGTTTGAACCTGCCCACCCTCGGTATATGGGACTGGCGTCCTACTCACTGAGCCACAGGCACTGCTCGGATTTTATTGTTTTAATCCAAATTGTTCTCATAAAGTATATCCCATCCTATAGTTTTACCGTATATACTCGAGTATAAGCCGAGTTTTTTGGGCACAAATTTTGTGCCGAAAAACCCGAACTCGGCACAAATTTTGTGCCAAAAAACCTCGGCTTATACTCGAGTATATATGGTATTTCATTTTTTGAAGGCATTCTGTTACCCTTGGTAGAATGCCATGGTGTTATAGCTCACAGCAACCTCACACTCCTGGGCTCATGTGATCCTCCTGCCTGAGTTTTTTTATTTTTAGTAGAGATGGGGGTTTTGTCTTGCTCAGCCTGGTCTTGAACTCCTGAGCTCAAGGGATCCTTCCCACTTGGCCTCCCAGAGTGCTAGGATTACAGATGTGAGCCATCATTCCCAGCCCCACCCTATAATTTTTAAAGGGTAAAATTTGTATTGTTAAGAGAAGAAAGAGGCACGTTACTCCTACTATTTTATTAATTTTTTTTTTTTGAAACAGAATTTCACTATGTCACTCTGGGTAGAGTGCTGTTGCATCACAGCTCACAGCAACCTCAAGCTCTTGGGCTTAAGTGATTCTCTTGCCTCAGCCTCCCAAGTAGCTGGGACTACAGGTGCCTGCAACAAGACCCTGCTTTTTTTTTTTTTTTTTTGGTTGTAGGTGTCGTTGTTTGCAGGCTCGGGCTGGGTTCTGACCTACCAGCTCCGGTGTATGTGGCTGGCTCCCCAGCCACTGAGCTACAGGCACCGAGCTTTTTATTAAAATATTTAATCAAATGAAGATGTACTGTGTTTTCTTTTCAAGTAATTGTTATTCTCATAACTTTTAGAAAACTATCGTTATTAAATACTTCAGCTATATGAAAAAAAGGTATGAAGAGTCCTACAACGAACACCTGCACGCCCCTTTACCCACCCACCCCCGTTTAACAATGGAAGCATCTCTATGTTCATTTAGATCTTATTCAGCCATGACCTTCTATAAGTCTCACCTTAACATGTTTTCATTTGCTGTTGCTTGTGCCCTTTACATGGTTTCTTTCTCATCACTCTGGTCTTGGTTCAAATGTCACCTTCTCCACAGACTTCACCTACCTAGTTTACCCTTCACAGGCATTCTCCCAAATCACTGTCATATTACATTGATTTCTTAGTGTGTCAGTTAGTGTTTGTTGTGTAACAAACACTCCCCCAAACACAGTGGTTTAGAATACTATTATAATATTTATACTATCTAAAATTTTATTTCCCATGACACTGTAAGCCAAGGGCAGTCTCCTTCTCTGTCTTGTTCACCATCATATTGCCAGAATCTAGAGAATGTTTGCCATGTAGAGATGTTTTAAAATTATTTACTGACTGAATAAATGGGTGTGTGTATTGACTGTCCTGACTGGGACTTGGGGCAGTCCGCTTGGATAGCCATTGCAACTCTAGTTAATGCCAAAGAGTGAGGCATTGAAAAAATAAGAAGAAAGAAAGTTTGGGATTGGCGCCTGTAGCTTAGTGGTTAGGGCGCCAGCCACATACATGGAGGCAGGTGGGTTCAAACCCAGCCAGGGCCTGCTAAACAACAATGACAACTGCAAAATAGCTGGGTGTTATGGTGGGTGCCTGTAGTCACAGCTACTTGGGAGGCTGAGGCAAGAGAATCGCTTAAGCCCAAGAGTTTGAGATTTCTGTGAACTGTGATGCCATGGCACTCTACCGAGGGTGACATAGTAAGACTCTGTCTCAAAAAAAAAAAAAAAAAAAGACAAAAGAAGGAAAGTTTGCTTCTGTCTCTAGCACTTAGAAGGGAGTCAGAACAAAGGAGGAAGATTAGTGCTAATGAACTTGGAGAGAGATTTTTCCTAATGACCATCAAAGAGCTGGTCACTCCATGTGGCCATTAATCCTGTGGCTAGCCATTCCCTGGAAACTTTCCAACAAGCCCCCTCTCTGAGCTCAGGTGCAGCCTCATTAAGGTCAGAGTATTCACAGATCAAGTGTGCTTCTTTATGCCTCCCCATGTCACTCCACCTTCCCCCCCATTTTCAAAAAATCTTGATTGCTGTATGGTGGCCTGGCAAGTTTTTCCACTGGATTTCTTCAATTCCCTCTTCCTGATGGTCCAGCTAAAAGAATCACCAAATTGTAAGAGCCAGTGAGAACTCAGGGATGGGACTGACTGCCTACATGCTCCCAGAGACTCTCATAATTGTTATCACCATTATTATAGTAATATATTACTTCAAGATTATATAAAATTATTATTATTAAGTACATTCTAGCACTGTGGATACAGCTGTAAATAAAAGGGACAAAAGCCCTGGCCTTGTGAAGCTCAGTGGAGGAGCTCAGCAATAAACACATCCATGGAACATAATGCCAGGAGCCAGAGGGGTATGGATACAAACGAGGCAGGTGAAAGTGACAGTGAGTGTGTGTGTGATGGAGTGGTCAGGAAGGTCCTTTCTGAGAGCTGAATGAAGTTAGGACAGGGTCTTACAGAACTGTGGGGCAAAGGCTCTCCAGGCCAGGCAGGGGGAACGACAGGTGCAAAGGCCCTGAGGCAGGAGCTGGTGAGATGCTTGAGGAAGAGGGAGCAGCCTAGTGTGGTTGGTGGAGTGGGAGGGAGGAGGAGATGGTGGGAGAGGCGGTCAGAGGAAACAGGGCTGGCTTATTGGCTTATGTAGAACCTTGAGATTTCTCTCAGAGGGACCTGGGAGTCATTCTGAGCAGGGATGTGGGTTTGAACATCTCCCCTCACTGTAAGCTTTTCAGGACTCTCCCAAGCCCCAGACTTCTTTCTGAAAAGCTTTAGTCATTCTTGACCTAGATCATACTTCCTTGTCTGTCAGGGCTGAGCTTATTTGCTTCTTCCTCTGGAAAGCCGTCCCTGACCCTCCCATTAAGGTGTATTCCAGCACTCTCTTTAGGCTTTTTTTTTTTTTTTTTTTTTTTTTTGACAGAACATCAAGCTTTCGCCCTGAGTAGAATGCTGTGTCATCACAGTTCACAGCAACCTTCAACCCCTGGGCTGGAGCGATTCTCCTGCCTCTGCCTCCCAAGTAGCTGGGACTACAGGCACCCGCCACAACGCCCAGCTAATTTTTGGTTGCAGCCGTCATTGTTGTTTGGTGGGCCCGGGCTGGATTCGAACCCACCAGCTCAGGTGTATGTGGCTGGCGCCTTAGCCGCTTGAGCCACAGGCGCCGAGCCTCTTTAGGCTCTTTTGTCCTACTCCTGCCCACTCCTGTTCATCACTGTCTGGAGACAGGTCTGTCTTTCCCACTGGACTATGAGTCCTGTGAGGGCAGAGCCAGGGCTACTGTTGGTCACCACTGTGTCCCCAGCACAGGCTAGGCACAGTTTGGAGAATGTTTTCTTTTTTTTTTCCCTGCCAGTTAGTTCTTTTTATTATTTTTCTTTAATTCCAGATTAATATGAGGGTACAAATGATTAGGTTACAATGTTTGCGTTGTTAGGTGAGGTCCCTGTTGTAGTTGTGTCCCACCCCCAGCAGGTGTGTCATATACTCTTACATTGTGCCTGTTAGGTGGGAGCACATCCCCCTCCCCCAACTTGAATGGAATCAAATTTTTCTCATATGTGAGCATGTATTTGTTTGTCTACTGGCTTCATATTAGTATTGAGTACATTGGAAACTTGGTTTTCTATTTTTTTTTTTTTTTCGAGACAGTCTCACTTTCTTGCCCCAGTAGAGTGCTATGGTGTCATAGTTTACAGCAATCTCAAATTCGTGGGCTCAAGTGGTCCTCTTGACTCAACCTCCCAAGTAGCTGGGACTACCAGTGCCGGCCACCAACGCCCAGCTATTTTTTAGAGATGGGGGTGGGGGGTGTCTCGCTCTTGTTCAGGCTGGTCTTGAACTCCTGAGCTCAAGCAATCCACCCACCTCGGCCTCTCAGAGTGCTGGGATTACCACTGTGCCCTTTGCTTTTCTAATATTGTGATACTTTATTAAGCAGAATGCGTTTCAACTCCATCCAGGTCAATACCAAAGATATGAAGTCTCCATCTTTTTTTCTTTTAGGCTGAATAGTATTTTATGGTATACATATACCACAATATATTAATTCATTCATGCGTTGGAGAATGTTTTTATTGGATTAATTTACCATAAAAGCCCCAAAGACACCAGTGCAAAAGAGGAAGAGGTTTAAGGTGATGGCTTGACCCTTGGTTTGGGTTCACATTGACTCCACGACTTCAGAGCTGTGAAAACTTGAGCACATCACTCCATCCTTGTAAACCTCGATTTCTCTGTCCATGAAATGGGGTGTTGGGAGGATTCCAGAGATGATGCATATGAACCTGGGGCCTGTCATGTGGAACACACTCAGCACTGGTCACTTCACATCACTGCTGTTATCCAGTGGGGACACGAATGGATTTCCCAACAAGCACTTCTTGTCATTTCCTGTTTTGGGGGCTAGGGAACAGTTATGAACATGTATTTTTATCTGACTTTAGAATACAAAAAAAAAAAAAAAAAAAAAGGCTGGGCATGTTGGCTCATGCCTGTAATCTCAGCACTCTGGGAGGCTGAGGTAGGTGGATTGCTTGAGCTCACAGGTTTAAGACCAGCCTAAGCAAGAGCGAGACCCTGTCCCTAAAAAAATAGCCAGGCGTTGCGGCAGGCGCCTGTAGCCCCAGCTATCTGGGAGGCTAAGGCAAGAGGATCTCTTGAGCCCAAGAGTTTAAACTCGCTGTGAGCTAGGATGCCACAGCACTCAACCCCGGGTGACAAAGTAAGACTCTGTCTCAAAAAAAAAAAAAAAAAAAAAAAGAAAGAAAGAAAAAGAAAAAGAAAAACAGAATACCCATTATGAAGAGTTGAGAAAATATTGCAAAGAGGAAAATAAAAATCTTCCACAATTTCATTTTGCAAGGAGAACCCTGTCGTCATTTTTTGAAAGGTAAAATTATGACACTCACAGAAATACACAATGCACATGTGTCATTTTATTTAACTCATTAACTAACTGGAGATAGTACAACTGTAAGAGAAGAAATGGTTCCAAACCCCATCCCCTTAGATGCAAAAGTTACTTAACGATCTCACTACTTATCAGACAGTCACGTCAGCCAGCCTGTCCTCCCCTGGTTCTGACACTGCAAAGGTCATCACGACCCTGGGCTGAAGAAAAACAACAGCTGGAACATATACAGATTAGAAACCCGACCCAGAGTCCTGCAGCTGGAGATCAAAGGGCTGGATGATGTACGGCTAAAGATAATGATTTGGGAGAGGGGGTAAGAACTCTGTGAAGTCCTCTCAAAGTTGGGCAGGCTTTGAGAATGACCTCCCTGTCTTCCTGGGATTCTGAATCTTGGTAAATAAAGGACAACTTTAACCCACGAGAGTGTTTGGCTCTTGCTCCTAGTCCTGGCGCCCCGGTTACACAACCAGATCAAAGGAAAAATACCAAAGAGCAGACACACACAGAGGCCGTTAGGAATGTTAAAATGAATTTCCTTCACATATAAAACTGCCTTTTCCCACAGTGGGGGAGAGAAATCAGATGAATCTCCACCATATGAAATTCACTTACATGTGCATACGTGACGAGGATGATTTGCGTTGCTTTTATCTATAATTTACAGGGGTGCAAATAGCTCAAAGACTCAGAGACCTCAGAGAATCAATAAAAGGATGCTCTAGACACTTTAAACTTCCACCAAAGACACCAGACATCTTTTTGGCACATCTCAAGGTCTCTCACAATTTTTCCCTACAGAAACAACTGAATATAGTACGAAATACCTGAGTTCATCTTCTGTAGAGTATGTTATTCTATAAAGCTTTGGTTGTAGGCGGCACCTGTGGCTCAGTGAGTGGGGTGCCGGTCCCATATACCAAGGGTGGTGGGTTCAAACCTGGCCCCAGCCAAACTGCAACAAAAAATAGCTGTGTGTTGTGGCAGGCACCTGTAGTCTCAGCTACTGGGAGGCCGAGGCAGGAGAATCACTTGAGCCCAGGAGCTGGAGGCTGCTGTGAGCTGTGATGCCACAGCAGTCTATGGAGGGCAATGGAGTGAAACTCTGTCTCAAAAAAAAAAAAAAAAAAATTATAAAGCTTTGGTTGCTATATTATATGTACATGTGTGTGTCTCTCCTAGGTTACAGTGAAATGAATTTCTTACTGTGGATTTTGGCCAATAACTTGTGACAGCTACTGCCACAGGTTAATTACATCTTTCTCCATGGATGGATATTAGGTCATTTCCAATGTGTTGCTATTGCAAATAGAAAGCTGGGAAGGGTTGGTGGGTAGTGCCCTATACAATTCTACAGTGCTTGGATTCAAGTGTGATTTCTCAAGCTGTTTGAAAGTACAATGCTTTTCCAAAGATACAGAGTCTGGTCTGTATATTTTCTTCTTCTTCTTCTTTGAGACAGAGCTTCACTCTGTTGCCCTGGGTAGAGTGCTGTGGCTCTGTGGCCATCATAGCTCACAGCAACCTCAAACTCTTGGGTTCAAGCTATCCTCTTGCCTCAGCCTCCTGAGTAGCTGGGACTACAATTGCCCACCAAAATACCCAGCACTTGCTCTTGCTCAGGCTGGTCTCGAACTCCTGAGCTCAAGGAATCCACCCTCCTTCGGCTCCCAGAATGCTAGGATTACAGGCATGAGCCTCCACGTCTGGCTCTGGTTTGCCCATTTTTATTGCATAGAACAGGGATCTAAGATAAAGTCCAATGCTTTGATGTCACAAACTTGGCAACTCTATTCTGGGCCATTCTGAGTTTGTTCTCTCTCCCTCTCTGGAAATAACCAACAAAACCTGGGGATTATGTGGAAGGAGAAAGATATGTGTTCTCTTCTGAGCTGGGGCTCGGGTTACAGCTGCAGCTGCAGGCCCTGAATTTCCTCCTGACAACATTCCAGCAGCTGTCTCAGCTCTGTGCAGTGAGGGAACAACATTCCAAGTAAGGAACCGTGGCCAGGAAACAGAGAGGCCCCACATTCTTCTTTTTTTTTTGATTTATTTTTGCTAAAAAACAGCCACCCAGCAAAATAATCCATCCAGTAGAAATTGCATTAATACCAAGTGCAAAAATTATCAAATCTATGTTGAGAGATACTTAGTTTGTTAACAAACATACATGTCTATAGAAAAGCAAGGAAGTATTTATTACAAAGAGTATATTATTTCCTCCTGGGGCAGGGAGGTTTTGGGATGAGGATAATGACTTCTCCATGGAGTGGTAGTGACGTGGAGTTTGCTAGAAAATCATTTGTTAAGCTGTATGTTTGTGTAGGGCATATGTGTTACACAGTGTACCATTTAAAAAATATTTTTAAGAAACAGTTGCACAGTCAAAGTTATAGCAGTGAAATAAAGATTATAACTATTTTCTAGAATGTTCTATGACCCAAAACCTGAATCTGGCAGTACAAGTGCACAATCATCAAAGATTCATAAATGAAATGCATGAAACATGGTCAGGTGATGTTTCTGTCTTTTGCTATGGAGGTTGATCACATTTGCTTTTGGTGCCTGGAAAATGTTACCTGGTCAGAACACAGGGTCGGTGACTGATTGTGCTTTTTGTCTGAATTCTTAACCAAAGAAAAAAGACAATTAACTATTCTTATTTTTTTTTAAGGTGTGTGTTATATTCCTTGGATTCTAATCCTAAATGTGTATTTACATTTGATAAAAGTTATAAATATCCACTTGAAGGGACAACAGCAGAAAAACAACTGGTAAATCAAATTTGATAAACATGCCAAAGAGGAAATCTATCTCCCCGGTTTATGGAGGGATTGTGTTCCCCTGTGGGCCTGGAGGATTTCATAGGAAGGCAACAAAAATCACATGTACTTAAACCCTAAATGCAAGGAACTTGGAGAGGCAGGACATAGGATCAAGTGGGTCACCCTCATGAGGAACACAGACATTAGATCCAGGAATAGAGAGAGCTCATTCCAATGGAAACAAGTTTATGTAAGAATAAGGCTGCCCCCAATCACCCTGAGGGAAGGCTTTTTGCTTAGACGTTGAAGAGCAAAATGAATCCCTTGTAGCCCTCTCTCTCTCTCTTTCCTGGCCAGAGTTGGCATTTCCATTGAAATGCTCCAGGTCCATCCCGCTCTACTTAGTCTACTTATTTTTGGATTATTTTTTCACTCCAGTGACATTTATATGGATATTTTTTATCTGACTCTAAAAGTAATGTATGATTACTGCAGAAAACCTTGAGAGCTGGGCACACGCATGGTGATGCTTGCTCACCAGTAGTCCCAGCTACTGGGGAAGCTGAGGTGAGAGGATTGCTTGAATCCAGGAATCCAGCCTGGGCAATATAGCAAGATCATGTCTTAAAGACAAAACAAAACAAACTATATATATAGCTTGCGTGGTGTCATCATAGCTCACAGCAACCTCAAACTCTTGAGCTCAGATCCTCTTCCCTCAGCCTCCAGACTCGCTGAGACTACAGGCACCTGTCACTATGCTTAGCTAGTTTTTGTATTTTTAGTAGCCTGTGTTCTCACTCTTGCTCAGGCTGGCCTTGAACTCCTGAGCTCACTCCTGCCTCTGTCTCCCAGAGTGCAAGGATTATAAGTGTGAGCCACTTCGCCCCACCCATAATATTAATATGTATCTTATTTCTTTAACCTGTTTATTGTGTGTGTCCTCCGAAAAGGCTAAAAACTCTGTGGGTGGGGACTTTTGTTTTGTTCCCCACTGCATCCCCAGCTTCTAGAAAAGGGTTCTGCTGTGCTGAATACTGTCTCCCAAAATTCATGTCCACTCATAAACTCAGGTAAGTGAGGTGATGCTGGATTAGGAAGGGCCCTAAATCCAATGACTGGGTCCACATAAGGAGAGATGCTTAGATATACAGGGAAGGCAGTCATGTGATGATGGAGGCAGAGACTGAGGTGATACAGATAAAAGCTAAGAAAATCAAGATTTGCTCTCCAGCACACACTGGAAGCTGGACGAGGCCAGGAAGGACACTGGATTGGATTAGGGCCTATCTGTGTGGCCTCATTTTACCTTAATCCCTTCTTGAAAGGCTTCAACTCCAAATACGGTCACCTTCTAAGGTACTGGGAGTTATGACATCAACCTACGAATGTGGAGGGGACACGACTCAGCTCATAGCATCCAGCAGCTCTGTGTCTAACCTCCAGAGGAGCCACCAGACTGTTTTCCACAGTGACTATGCCCACAGGTAACTCTTTAAACTTGGCTGTGTTTTCTCCACACTCATCCTGCCTGCTGAAGAACTGCAGCTTTTTAAGACAAACTTAATCTCCAAATTGTTCTCAAATGTAAAGACATGGCAGGAATATTTAACCATTACTTGACTTACTGTTAGATGTTTAACAAAACATTAGCTAACTTTGATATTGCTGGTTCCTTTCTGTATTTTGGAACCAATATTTTTTTTTTTCTTGCTCAAACATTTTGGGGAGGTGCTTAAAAAATAATTGCAATTGCCAGGATCTCACCTAAGATGCACAATGTGAGGGTGTTCAGCACGTCCCCTTGGTAAAGGACTGAAAACAAAGCAACATAAACGTCTATCCCCCATGTTAATTTTTTTTTCTTTTTTGAGACAGAGGCTCACTGTGTCGCCCTCAGTAGAGTGCCTGTGGCATCACAGCTCACAGCCACCTCTAACTCTTGGGCTTAAGTGATTCTCTTGCCTCAGCCTCCTGAGCCGCTGGGACTACAGGTGCCTGCCACAACGCCCTGCTATTTTTTTTTGTTGTTGTTGTTGTTGCAGTGGTCATTGTTGTTTAGCAGGCCCAGGCCGAGTTCAAATCCACCTGTATATGGCCGGTGCCCTAACTGCTGAGCTACAGGCCTGAGCTCCCTCATGTTAATTTTTAATACAAATTAAATAAAAATTTCCCCTGGGCCTTTGAGGCTTGTAGACAAAGCATTAAAGTAACTCAGTACAAATATGCTAAGTTTGTGAATTTGGGTCTTTGATTTTTATAGCTATGAAAAGCTCAGTGTAATGCTGAACTATCATAAATTTCCAAAAGTTTTTCAGAAATACTAAAATATGTCAAAATGTCTATTTTGTGGACTGCACAATTCTTATTGTTAATCTTTTAATTATATGTATGAGCACAAGAAAAATAAATCTGAGAGGACTGACATCAAAATGTTAGCAGGCTGGTGAGCTCCTCTCTGGGCTAGGGGGCTGGGGGAATATCCACTTCAGCTGTTTTGTTGCTAATAGCCCACAGAGATTAGTGGCTTCAAACAATGATTTCCTAGAATTCAATGGGTTGACTGGTGGTTTTTCTGCTGGTCTCTCCCTGGGTCACTTGTGTGGCTGCAGTCAGCTGGCAATGGACTGCGGGTGGCATCTTGGACACCAGGGCTGCTTGTCCTCAAGGCCTCTCTGCCTCTATAATGGGTAATGGGTTTTCATTACTTCTCGTCTGCAAAATGGCAGCTGGCTTCCAAGAAAGAGTGGGAGCTCCAGTTGGCCTGAAATTCACATATCATTCTTCTGCATTCTGTTGGTTAAAACAAGTCACAAGGTCCACCCAGAGTCGGGGGGGGGAGGAACAGACTGCCCCTGTGATGAGAGGAAGGAAAAGCATGTAAAGAAAAGGAGGAATTGTTGGCAGCCATCTCTGGAAGCAACCAATCACAGCATTATTCTTTGTGTTTTCTAGAACGTCTTCACTGGGCATGTATTACTTTGTATGATGGGAAAGATTATTTCTAAAATAGTGTAATTTAGCTGAGTGTTGTGGAAGGCGCCTGTAGCCTCAGCTACAGGAGGCTGAGGCAAGAGAATCTCTCGAGCCCAAGAGTTTGAGGTTGCTGTGAGCTATGACACCATGGCACTCTACTGAAGGTGACAAAGTGAGACTCTGTCTCAAAAAAACAACCAACAAACAAGTAAAATAGTATAATACATTGTGGGAAGGTTGAACAAATAACTATAAAAATCAGTAAGACCCAAATTCTTGAATTAAGCTTTGAGGTGAAGAATGTATGACAAGCTGAGGTCAGACTGTATCAGTTCTTGTGGGCTCCGTTTGTGTTTTATTTTGAGAACAGCATGAAATTTCCCAGAACAGGGGAAGGGCATGATCCACCCTTCATCTTGGAAAGAAATCTCAGCCATAATTTCAGGTGCTGAGATGTACCTGGGGCAAATGTGGGGAAGGTCGGAGGGCAGCAGGCTGCACCACTATGTGAGAGGGGGAGAGAAGAAAGGAAGGGCCAGGGCAAGGCCTCTCATGGGAGGAGAAGGAAGAAGGGGAGGCTTGGGATGGGAGGATAATGTAACAGTTCTAGACACAATGAAGGTTTTCGTGTAATTCTCAATAGGGCAATGGGTTTCTTTATTACAAAAATAATATATGTTCATTGAAAGAATTTTTTTTTTTTTTGAGACAGAGCCTCAAGCTGTTGCCCTGGGTAGACTGCTGTGGCATCACCACTCACAGCAACCTCCAACTCCTGGGCTTAAGCGATTCTCTTGCCTCAGCCTCCCAAGCAGCTGGGACCATAGGCACCTGCCAACACCTGGCTTTTTGGTTGTAGTTGTCATTGTTGTTTGGCAGGCCCGGGCTGGATTTGAACCCGCCAGCTCTGGTGTATGTGGCTGGCACCTTAGCCTCTTAAGCTACAGGCGCTGAGCCGAAAGAATTCTTAAGGAAGAAAATAAGAATCAGCTAGGATTCCTCAAGCAGAAGTATGGTAATCCCTGTTGTTATTGGTTGTATATTTAAAACATTCCATAGGTATAGATGAAGATATAGATACAGATGTGAATAAGGGATATAGAAATGAATAAGGCTGGGTGTAATGAATAAGGCCTATAATCCTAGCACTCTGGGAGGCCAAGGCAGGAGGATCTCTTGAGCTCAGGAGTTTGAGACCAGCCTGACCAAGAGCAAGACCCCATTTCTACTTAAAATAGAAAAATTAGCCGGGTGTAGTGGGGGCTGCCTGAAGTCTCAACTACTAGGAGGCTGAGGCAGGAGGATCCCTTGAGCCCAGGAGTTTGAGGTTGCTGTGAGCTAGGCTGAGGCCGTGGCACTCTACTCTGGGCAACCAAGTGAGACTCCGTCTCAAAAAAAGAAAAAATTGTGAACCTTGCCATTACCTCATGGCAAGACCCAATCAGATCAGGCCTTATTACTCTCTGCCTATAAAACCTATCCCAGGATCAGTGCCCGTAGCACAGTGGTTACAGTGCCAGCCACACACACCAAGGTTGGCAGGTTCTAACCCAGTCCAGGCCTGCTAAACAACAATGACAACTGCAACAAAAAAAAGCTGGGCATTGTGGCGGGTGCCTGTGGTGGGTCCTAGCTACTTGGGAGGCTGAAGCAAGAGAATCGCGTAAGCCCAAGAGTTTGAGGTTGCTGTGAGCTGTGATGACACAGCACTCTACTGAGGGCAACATAGAGAGACTCTGTCTCAAAAAAAAGAACAAAACAAAAAAACAACCTATCCCAGCCTTCAGCTAGGGAAGATGGTTAAGAGCATTGCCTCCTTATATCTTTGCCAGTTGACTCACAATAATGCCCTTCTTTTCTCAAAAGCCAGGATTGGTTTCTACCCAAATGAGGGAGCCAACCCATTGCTTGCTCAGAAACAAGAGGAGGGGCTGGGCCAATAGGGGAGGTCTGGGGAATGTCTACCCTGCTACTGGGGCATCCAGCAGCCAGGGCCTATAGACCAGCTCAGGCTCCACAGAGAGGTACACTGTAACACACTGGTCAACGGGGCAATGCTGGGAAGGAGGCTGAGAGAAAACTCCTTTACACATCCTTGATTTACAGACAGAAGACTGAGGTTCAGAGCAGAAAGAAAATAGATAACCATGAGCCTCAAATAGAATTGTAGATAAGACCAAACTATGCAAATTAGAAATATTTGTATCGTATACCAATTTTGTTGTTGTTGTTGTTTTTGAGATAGAGTCTCACTCGGTCACCCTGGAGTTGAGTGCCGTGGTGTCACTAGCTCACAGAAACCTCAAACTCTTGGGCTCAAGTGATCCTCTTGCCTCAGCCTCCCCAAGTAGCTGAGACTACAGGTGTCACCACAACTCCCAGCTGGTTTCTTCTATTTTTAGTAGAGACAGTGCCTCACTCTTGCTCAGGCTGGTTTCGAACTCCTGAGCTCAGGCAATCCACCCACCTCTGCCTCCCAGAGTGCTAGGATTACAGGCATGAGCCCCTTTGACCCAGCCTTGCATACTAATTTTGAAGATTAGAAAAATAATGGGAATTAGCAAAAAAAGGGTAGTCACTTTCCCCAGATACTTTACTGCCATCTGCTGGAGTATTGTTGTAATGACTAAAAGCATCCTGACACTACTGCACCCAACTGCACCCATGAGTGTGTAGCTGACATTCACAAAGCATCTCATAAGAATTCTGAAAAGGAAAGCCGGCTAAGAAAAATGTTTCAAGAATTGCAAAGCTCTGGGGGAGTTGTGAGGTGAGCCTTTCTGGAGTAAGGATGAGGACCATCCACATACCACATACGGCATACTGAAAAGGGAAAATGACTACATTAAACAAGGTAGGACAAATTCTTATTTAATTAAAATTTGTACATACTCTGTATCTTGCCATCATGAAAATTTTGTTTCTATTTTGTTTGCTGAAGGGAGTCAAAATCTTTCCTCCAAATGTTCTGCTTTTAACATTGCTCAACAAAGGTTTTATCATCTCCTAATAAATAATTTCTATATCCCTTCCTAGCTATGACCTCAGGCAAATTGCTGCCTGACTTGTGTCTCAGTTTCCCTACTTATAAAATGAGTATCATGGCCATGGCAAGGACCCAGTGTACTCATGCCTTTAAATCATCTTGACACATAAAATGCTCAATACTACTGCACACTGGCTCAGGGAACAGGCTCCAGAGCCAGTCAGATGGCGTTTAAGTCCTACCTCTGCCACTTGCTTGCTGTTTGACCCTGGGCATATAACTTAACCTTGCTGTACTTCAGTTTACCTGTAAAATGGGCATCCAAAAATGTCTAGTTCATGGAGATAAGAATTAGATTTTAATATATTTCTTAGGTAAGAGCCAGGCATCCAGCAATTCCTTCGTTGCCTTTTAAGGTCTCCATTTTATAGGAGGAAACCGATGCTTGCACAAGTGCAAGGGTTTCCTCCAGGCCATATTCAAGATCTAGTTGAATGTCAGTGGGAGGAGGGCAGGAGGGACAGGGCCACAGCCCTGGCTAAGTCCTGGGACCCCTGGACCTCCTGACCTCTACCCACATCTACATCCTACATCCCTTTTTTTTGTTTGTTTTTTGAGACAGTCTCTGTTGGCCTGGGTTGAGTGCCATAGTGTCACAGCTCACAGCAACCTCAAACTCTTGGGCTCAAGTGATCCTCTTGTCTCAGCCTCCCAAGTAGCTGGGACTACAGAGGCCCGCCATGACACCCAGCTAGTTTTTAGAGATGAGGTCTCGCTTTTGCTCAGGCTGGTCTCAAACTCCTGAGCTCAAGCAATCCACTGGCCTCGGCCTCCCAGTGTGCTAGAATTGTGGGCATTAGCCACTGTGTCTGGTCTGTGTTTGTATGTATGTGTGTATTCAAGATAGAATCTTCCTCTGTTTCCCTGGGTAGGGTGCTGTGGCATCTACACTCATAGCAACCTTAGACTCTTGGGCTGAAGTGATCCTCTTGCCTCCACTTTCCAAATAGCTGGGGACTATAGGCGCACACCACGATGCCCAGGTAGTTTTTCTGTTTTTAGTAGAGATGGGGGGTCTTGCTCTTGCTCAGGCTGGTCTTGAACTCCTGAGCTCAAGCAATCTGCCAGTCTCGGCCTCCTAGAGTGCTAGGATTACAGGTGTGAGCCACCATGCCCGGCCCTACATCCCTGCTTTTAAAGAGAACATCTGTTTTGATTTTGGTGATTTTTACTTGTTTTGCAAATGTTTGCTTGCCTCGTGTGCTTATTTTGTCTTTCTTGTGGTAAAACGCACATAATGAAATTTACCATCTTAATCATTTTTAAATGTACAATTCAGTAGCATTTAGTACACTTAAACAGCGTGTGCAACCATCATGTCCATCTAGTTCTAGAACATTTTTGAGACACCCCTTCCCAAGAAACACTGTGGCACTAAGCAGTCATTTCCCATCCTCATTGCCCCAGCTCCTGGCAACTACCAATCCACTTTCTCTCTACATAATTTCCCTACTCTGGACGTTTCGTGTTAAAAGAATCATACAACACATACCCTCATGTCTGGCTTCTTTCTCTCTGCATAATGTTGTCAAAGTTCATGTTGTAGCCTGTATCAGACTCACTCTTTTTCCTGGCTGAATAATATTCCACCACACGGACAGACCACAATTAAAAATCCATTTATCCATCAGTGGGTATTTGGGTTATTTCTACCTTTTAACTATATTGAATTGTGCTGCTATGAACATTTGTGTACTGGTTTGTGTTTAAACACCTGTACTCACTTCTTTAGGTTCTATACCTAGAGGTGGAATTGCTGTCAAGTTGGAAGCCTGTTTAGGAGTTCTGCTTGATGTGGTGGCTCACAGCTGTAATCCTAATACTCTGGGAGGCTGAGGTGGGCAGATTGCTTGAGCTCAGGAGTTCAAGAGCAGCCTGAGCAAGAGCCAGACCCCATCTTTACTAAAAATAGAAAAAACTAGCTAGGGGTTGTGGCAGGCCCCTGTAGTCCTAACTACTTGGGAGCCTGCAAGAAGATCCCCTGGGTGCAGAAGTTTGAGGTTAACTTTTTTTTTTGAGACAGAGTCTCACTATGTCGCCCCTGGTAGAGTGCCATAGCATCACAGCTCGCAGAAACCTCACACTCCTGGGTTTAAGCGATTTTCTTGCCTCAGCCTCCCAAGTAACTGGGACTACAGGCACCCGCCACAACACCCGGGTGTTTTTTGGGTGTAGTTGTCATTGTTGTTTGGCAGGCCCATGCTGGGTTTGAACCTGCCAGCTCCGGGGTATGTGGCTAGCGCCCTAGCCACTGAGCTACAGGCACTGAGCCTCTGCTTAACTTCTTGAAGAACAGCCAGTTTCCCACAGGGGCTGTAGCAACTTACACCCCACCCAAAGCAATGTATGAGGGTCTCACTTGCTCCACAGCTTTCTGCTGTAAAGTACAGGCTGCAAAGCATAAGACCTCAGGCTTTTGCTGTTGCTCCCTTGAATCATCTCTGACACTGGAGGTCACCCCACTGGTACCCTGAGGCTTTAACTGCTTCCACCCACTACCAGGTGTTGAAACTCCTCAGTCTGGCTCCCCTCAAACTTTGGGCCATGGAGATGGGAACTGCGGAAGGACTCACAGGCTCAGTTTTTGTCTGACAGGTGCAGAGCTTGAGTGTGGGAAGGCATCTGTCCCTTTGGCTGCCAAGTGCCTGACATCCCCTGGCAGGCAGGAGACAGTTGTGCCCACGCTGTGCTGTGGAGGGCTGGTCATCTCTCTGCCTGCTCCTGGTGGCCAGAGCTTGGGCCTGTGGCCAAATCATGGCCAATGACAGATGAAGGGGCAGGTGAGAAGAAAGCTTGAAAGAGACCAACAGTGGCTGGCGGGGGGGTTGTGGTGGCTTGTAATCCTAGCACACTAGGAGGCCAATGTGGGAAGATCATTTGAGGCCAAGACATCCAGATCAGCCTATCTTGAACTCCTGGCCTTAAGACCATGTTTCTACAAAAAATGTAAAAATTAGCCAGGCCTGGCGGTGCATGCCTGTAGTCCCTGCTACTTGGGAGGCTGAGGGAGGAAGATGGCTTGAACCCAGGAGTTCAAGGCTACAGTGAGTTATGATGATGCCACTGTACTCTAGTTCAGGCAACAGAGTGAGACCCTGTCTCCAACAAAACAAAATATCAAAAAAAAAAAAAAAAGAAAGAAAGAAAAAGAAAGGGACCAAGAGAAAGATAGTGGGAGAGAACCTGGGTCCTGGCTGCTTCCAAGTCTCTGCTCTTTCCTGCAACAGATACTTTCCCTCCACCCTGCTCCTTCATGCTAACCTGATCATAGTTTGGGTTATGAGGACAGCTTCTGAATTTGTTCTAACTTTTGTGTTAAGACAATACACTTTACCGGCTGGGCGCAGTAGCTCACACCTAAAATCCTTACTTTTTAGAAGACTGAGGAGGGAGGATTCCTCCAGCTTGGGAGTTTGAGACCAGCCTGAGCAAGACCCTGCCTTTACTAAAAATAGAAAAACTAGCTAGGCATCGTGGTGGGTGACTGTAGTCTCAGCTACTCCAGAGGCTGAGGCAAAAGGTCGCTTGACCAAGAGTTTGAGGTTGCCATGAGCTATGACGTCACAGCACTCTACACAAGGAGTGAGATTGTGTGTGTGTATATATATATATATTATATACAATAATCTTTACCAAGTTACTCCCCATTATAACTTCTTGTGTCTCTTGAATTTCTCTTTTCATTAAAAAATTTTTTTCTAACAGCTACTTGCAAAAAGATAAAAATTAAACCCCTCATACCATGTACCAGAAGGAACTCCAAACAGGGTGGGGATCTCGGTGTAAAGAAGTTGCACAAATGCCAGAAGAAACCTGAGGAGACGGCCCTGAAACCTGGGTGTGGGAGAGGCACTCTCCCACACCAGTCCTATGATGCAAACACTGACAAATGTGATGTCATAAAAAGAACTTTTATATAGTGAAACTCCACGAATGAAGTCTAAAGAAGAAAAGATAGTCTGGGATATATACTTTATAGAATGGTTCAGCTGTTTACAAATTTGTGGTATTTGCAACGTACATGACCAGTAAGAGGACCTTCGGTCCATCACCTCTGCTCTGTTCCTGCTGGAGGGCCACCACCAGCAGAAATACCAGCTGAATTCCAGGGGACATTTTTCATACAAAGACTACAAGGGAAGGATCTTATTCATCACAGATGTCAATGTCATTAAACACAAAGTTTGGAGAAAAAAAAAATGCTCCAGATTAAAAGAGACTGGATTGCCCTGAGCTCACAGGTTTGAGACCAGCCTGAGCAAGAGAATCGCTTGAGCCCAAGAATTGGAGGTTGCTGTGAGCTATGATGCCACAGCTCTCTATTGAGGGTGATAAAGTGAGACTCTGTCTCAAAAAATATATAAGAGACAAAAGGGACAAGACAAATGAACACAAACATGCACACACACACAGTGCATGCCAGGCAAACACTCAGGGTAAATGTTTCATAATAGTGAATCTGGATAAAGGGTATACAGGTGTTTTTTGTACCTTTCTGGCAAGTTTTTGTTAAAGTTGTTTCCAAATAGGAAAAGGAAAAAAGAAGCAAACAGGATTTTATGAGGAATGCCAACAGGAATGCCACATTTAATATGGGCCCCTTCCTATAGGAAAAACTGCCATTTCATACATAATGTTAAGAATTTTGGGCTCGACCTACAAATTTAATTTCAATCATAAGTTAAAAAAAAAAAACAAACTTCCTCTTCAAAGATGTCACTATGAGTCTTGGTGAGGTGGGGCGTGGCAGGCAGCCTCCTCCCAGGCTGCTTCAGGGGTTCCTGTCCCACCTGCTGCCCTGGCCACACCATCAGCACGAGGTGACAGGTGATTTCCCCACCCCCTTAGACCTGGTTGGCCTTAGTGACTTGTGGACTGACAGAACATGGCAGATGTGATGGGCTATGACCCCCATGGCTTTCCCGCTGTAGGGGAAAAGCATCTAGAATGCTCCCTCGTACCCAAATGCCATGGTATGAGCAGAGGCCCCGTGCAGGGACTCAGGGATGGCTCAGCTAACAGCTTGCAGCATCTGCCTGTCACAGCAATTAGCTACCTTGGATGTCCACCAGGCCAGTCTTCATATGATGCCAACCCCAGAAGCCATCTGACTACACGAGTCCCCAGGTAAGCTCTGCACAACCTTGGAATTGAGAGATGGCAGCGATATGCAGGTTGTTTTTATTTTTTTTTTTAGACAAAGTCTTACTCAGTTGCCTTCAGTAGATTGCCATGGGATCATAGCTAACAGTGACCTCAAACTCTTGGGCTCAAGCGATCCTCTTACCTCAGCCTCCCAAGTAGCTTGGGCTATAGGAACCCACTGCAATGCCCAACTAGTTTTATGGATGGGGTCTTACTTTTGCTCAAGGCTGGTCTAGAACTCCAGAGCTCAAGCAATTCACCCACCTCAGACTCCCAGATTGCTGGGATTACAGGTGTGAGCCACTGTGCCCAGCCCCACTACACGGTTTTTGAAGTCAGCAGTGTGGTTTATTCCACAGCTGTGCAGGAAAGAATTAACCTTGCCCAAAGAAAGGTTGTTCTTCTGAGGGGTCACCTGTAAACCCTTGGAATAAGCTCCCTGATAAGGTCCTAGTTTTTCTGGGGCCTTGGGCCACATCATGTAGTCTAAGGAGGTAGTTTACAGTGGGAGGTGTGGTTAGCCAAGTGAGCTGGGCAGTTGGCGTGACCAGCCCCGGGTGAAAACCCTGGACACCGAAGCTCAGGTGAGCCTCTCTAGGTGATCACACTCAGGTACATGTTGGTCACATCAGTGCAGGAGGAATGAGTGCTCTAGTAGAGGATGGCTGGAAACTCGTACCTGGGTTCTCCTGGATTCCACCCAACATGCCTCTTCCCTTGGTTGATTTTAACATCTATCCCTTTCCAGAGTATGAACCGCTGACTCTGAACATGATGGCTGAGTCCTGGGAGTCCTTCTAGCACATTTTAAATGTGAATGTCTGGGGGAACCTCCCGAAATGCCACAGAACAGAACCACCACCCTCACTGAGCCAGAAAATATTCTAGGTTCCCACCTGGCTGAATCCCACCAGAGGTCTGAGTTGCCCTCCTGATAGCCACCACAGCTTCTGTTTTTCTCATGGGAAATGGAGGTTACTGGCAGCCTGGGACCTTTACTTGTCTTCCTGAAGCCATTCTAAGCTCCAGAGCTCCTGCCCCGAGAGGATGGTTTCCTTACGGCAACCCTAACTGGCTTAGAAAAGCATTCCTGATGGCCAAACAATTGGGAATGTGGTCACCTCACTTCTGCCCAGGAGGCCACTAAAGGGGCCAAAATACTCACTGGACTCTACCCTCCAGGTGTCATTTGCCTGCAGACAATACCCCAGGGCTGTATCTTCCTAGGGTAATTGAGTCCAGAAGAGCTCAGCCTTGAAAAAAGAATCTCTCTGGAAGGCCAAGGCCAGCAGGGCAGTCTGAGTGAGATTCAATATGACCCTCAACAGCACCAGTGAGGGAGTGGCAGAGAATCCCCCATCTCCCTTGGCGGCTGGAGATAACTGTCTCATCACGTGAGGTCAAGAACAAGAGCTGGGTCCACCTGAAAGGGGTCTACTCAGTGGGCCATGAGCTGGAGGCAGGGCTGACTTGGGGAAATAAACACCATTGGCAGAGGACAGATGAGTTTCTCCTAGCTTCCACTCTTATCCTGGCCTCTCTGGTCCAACCCAGGCCATGTCTCTCTGTCCACACGATGGACCGTTGGCAGGACCTCTCCCTCGGGTGGCAGGAGAAGCCCCCTAAGAGCACATGGTGCCAGGCAGACAGGCAGCCTAGGCAACAGCCCTGAACATGGCCTATCCAGCTGGTGAGACTGAGTAGCCTCCCCATCCCTTTGGTCTTCTGAGGAAATGGTTACCCCAACCCTGGCAGCTTTTGGGGCTCTACTGTTTGAGACAAGCTGACGTACAATAATGATTTTATTTTAACATATTTAATTACAGACATAAAATAGCTGGGGAGGGGTGGGCCCAGTCCAGCCCCACCATGGGGCTCCTGGAGGGGGTGCAGGCGAAGCCTCCCTGATGACCCTGTTTCTGAGGGTCTTCCTATGGCGGGGCCCTATTGCTTTAGTGGGGGAGGAGCCATGCACATGAGGGGGGCAGGGCAGCTGCTTGGCCCCACCTCACCCTGAGACTGGCCTCCCCTCCAGAATGCCCGGCTGAGCCCCCAATCGCAGCCTCTCTACCTCCTTCGTCTTTGTCCAGGGAGCAGACCCTCTAGCCAGCCCAACTCTGCTCCCACCCCCTCTGCCAACCTAAAGGGGAATAAATACAAACTTTACAAAGTAAAAGGAGGTCCAATGTTGCCCTGGGGCGGGGCCAGCTCTGCCCTCCCCTGCCCTACCAGCTGGGGCCCTGGGATCCAGTGGGAGGGGAGAGGCCCTGGGATGCAGGACGCCCCACACGTCGCCTCACATCATTCCTAGCTGCAGCAGCGTGTTGGCGTAGGCCATGGGCTTGACGTTGGGATGAGGCTGTGGAATGAGAAGCAGACGGGATGGACAGAAAGGTGAGTCAGTAAGGAGCCAGCTCTGGGGGAACCTCTGAGCACCTGCACACCACCTCCTTCCCCCTTGACTCAGCCGCCTCCTCCCCAGGGCGGGTTTGGGAGGGACAGGGACCCAATAGGTGACTCACCACTGCTGTGAACTGGTGGAACTGGGGCCGCAGGTCGGAGCCCCGGAGGTGGATGTAGGAGGCTTTGTTCCCCATCTGGTCACTGTAGGAAAAGGAGCAGAGTGGACAGGGTGGTCAAAAGTTGGGCAACTCTGGAAGGTCAAGAGAAGGAAGGGCCAGAAGGAGAGAAGAGAGAAAGGGGTGGAGAGGGAGAAAGAGAGAAAGAGAGAGGAGAGGGGAAAGAGGGGGAGACAAGAAGCAGCAAAGGGCAGAGGCCAGGAGAGAGCAGAGGGAGGGACCATGGAGAGCCATGACAGGGATGGAAAGAGAGGAATGCAGAGGAAAGGAGGGGGGCCCAGAACACCAGCAGGATGAGGGGGATCAGGGAAAGAGGATGGGGCTGAGAGAAGTGGAGAGGACAGAGTACAGCTCGGGGACGGGGACTCTCCAATACTGGACTTGAGGTCTGATACAGAGACAGAGGAAGGCGTGACTCAGCACCACTGGGGTGAAGTCTGCCTAAGCCAGGGCTCAGGTAACCAAAGCCAAGCAGCCTGGTTTCTTCAGCAACTAAATATGTCAGGGGGTGGGGAGTGAGGATGATAGGAAACTCACAGGGGAAGGGACTGAAATGTGGCCCTTATTTGGGAAGAAATCAACTGAACAAACAGAGCTGGGGGGGAATGGAACTTGGGAGGATTCAGGTGACTCCATGGAATTATTCCTCCTTTCTTAGAGTTGTGACAGCAATATTGTGGTTAGGTTGAGAAAAGAAAAGAGCTCTGTGTGTCCATCACAACATGCTGGGCAACGAATGGAAGGCAGACATGACGCCTCGGGGTTCTCTATAACACAGCCCAGAGGACAGGCTGGTTGGCCACGAGATGACTGGCTGGTGCCTGGTGAGGCTATCTTTGAGATCTTTGACAAAGATCTACTATCTTTGACATCTTTATGACTTCCATCTTTATGTTCCACCATAAAAGTTAAGACAAAGACAAAAGCCTGTGGCCTGGGAGAAAGGCTCTAGTGGGGCAGGCAGGACATACCAGTAGTTGGGAGCAGAGAAGACAGTGACGCAGCGGCCTCCATGTGCCACCTCATAGCCCTCGGCCTTGACCTCATGGCTGCGGATGATGTAGTCCAGGTTGTTCTCCTCCAGGAAAGCCTTGGTGACGTCAGGCCCAAACTGACAGCTCACACCCCGCTTGCTGACTGAGCGCCCATTCTTGGGGCAGGCAGGTAGGGAGAGATGGGTGTTCAGAGTGACTTTTGCTCCCCCCAACTGCTCTGTCCACAGCCCACCTACTGGCCCTGGAACCACCTCCCAGACTCACCTGAGGCTGTGGATCTGACCAAAGCAGGTCACACATGGGACCTGGTGGGGAGAGAAGGGAAATGTCAGGGATTTGTCCGCCTTGCTGGGGGTGGGTACTCACAGGCCACATCCTGGCCCAGTCAGGAGCTCAGCCCATGGCACAGCCTAGGTGGGGTCCAACAGGTGACAGATGTCCACTGTGTACAGGGCTCAGGACATGTCACTGTGATTCTGCTCCAGTGGGCTCCCCAAGCTCTTCCCTCCAGACTCCATTCAATCCACTATGGTCCTAGAGCCACAAGGAGCTTTTAACATTGCAACTCAGAACCAGTCCTTCTCCTGCGCAAAGCCTCTGTGGATCCCCACTGCCCTAGGAACAAAGACCAAGCTCCACACTGAGGCCCACCCAGCTCCGCAGGATCCAGCCCCAGGTAACCTCACGTCCAGTGTCAGCTCTTAAAGCACAACCCTGCCCACCTGCAGTCACTCTGCTGCTGCCCCCCCAACCCCCCGCCACGTTCTCCCTTCTCTGCATGCCTGGCATGTGCTTGCCAGGCACCTCTTCCTTCTACAGTGTTACCTCAAATGTTACCTCCCCAACCACCCAGCGGCACTCCACCCTGTCCATGTCCTCCATAGCACTTACATTGTGTGTGTGTGTGTGTGTGTGCGTGAATACTCTCTGCCATCTGTTCCCATCACTAGAATGGGGATTTGGGAGTACAAGGACAGGTGTGCTCAGTGCTCTCCATGGCCTTTGCCCTGTGCTGTAGTCACTAATGTGCTTCTGCCAGCCTGGCCCACCAAGGAGGAGCACTAACCCATGTTCCAGGGGGAAAATTGAGGCTCAGTTTTGCTTTTTGTTGCCAAGGGCACACAGTAAGGGAAGGGCTGTGGTTGCAGCTGAGATCTGAGCCCAGGTCACTCCTTTTTGCTGTAGATCCTGGGGCCCCAGAGGGAAGGGGTTATCTTCCTGACCCCATCACACTCACCGGAATCTGGGGGCTGCCGATTCCGCTCAATCTTCCGGATATCATCCAAGGTGACACCGTCTTCACTGAATAAGCCTCCATGCATGATCTGGGGAGTCGGAAGGATGGCCATGGTGAGGTGAGGAGCCAGCCACCTCCAATCCTGACTGACTTGACCTGCACCTCTGCCCAGGTGACATGGTGAGGAAGCCCACACTTGGTCCCCAGCACCATCCTCACCAGCACTTTGCCGTTGATGCACTGTGCCAACGGGAGCCACTCAAACACCTCGCTGAAGAGCTCGTACATCTGAGCTGTGTACTTGGCCTTCACTTCACCCTCAAAACCATAGATCTGGTTCATGTTGTCTGTCTCATGGTTGCCTGGCCGAAAAGGGGACAGAAGAGAAACCTCAGCTTCCAAGTCCATCAGTGTCCTCCTGCAGTCCCAGGTGTTCTCAGCCCACTGGCCCTTCACAGGAACGCCAGGAGGTATAGACACCATTCTCAGTCTGCCTTCTAGGGAAGCAAACTGAGGCTGAGAAGAATCCATGAGAACACAACCACCAGGGCCTCGGATGCGGTCCTTCCAGGTTGGAGGTACCAAGGAGGAATCACAACAAAATGCAGGACAACTTACAGAGCATCTGGTGTGGCCTGGTCTGCACAGACCTCCATCCTTTACAGACACACACACACGGAGCTCCATTTTTCATACACACACATCCAGCCACATCCAGCCCTTCTGGGGTGTTGGGCAGACCAGTAAGAGGCCTAGTCCTGCATCTGCTAAGAGTCTGACTTTCCCATTCCTCAGTCCCAGCCCTTCCTACCTCCTGAGATTGGCCTCCTCGGGGGTTTCCCGAGCAGTCACCATGGTGCCAGGTGGTGTTGTGGAAGCCCATGGCCGGGGACAAAGACTCAGGCACCCAGCAGACTGGCACCTTTCTCGCTGCCTCCTCCTGGTGCCCTCTCACAGGCTGCACCTCCTACTCCCCACCAACCTCACAATGGGCCCCCTGTACCCCTTGGTCCTCATTCCCAGGCAAGGTCACGCTGCCCACTGCCATTGGAATCCACATTCATGACCCCCTTGGGACCCCACGCCACCTCATGTCTCCTAAGTCTCAAAGGTCTTAGCCACTTTGCCTTCATCAGTGGCAGCCACAGCCCTTCTGGTGCTCCACCCTAAAACTTGGAGGCCCCTTTGGCCTCCTCTCTCACACCTGCCTCTGCTCCTCCAGTCTCTGGATTCTTTTTCACTCAAGAGACCCCAAATTTGATACTGAGCTCACATCTGAGGCAACCCAGCCATCTCCTTGTCAGTCTTCCTGGTCTCACCCTCAGCCCCTGATCTGTTCACTCAATTACTCAGCTTGACTTTATTCTTGATTCTGGCCACCTAGGAGCCTATTTTATGTCCTCGTGCAAATCAGAAAAAAAGGGGTCCTTCCTTAAGACCTTGACTGCCATCTGCTGACAAATGGACATAATAAACACACTATTTATGCTGTCTATGACATGAGTGCTGCCCCTTAGTGTGATGACATTGTACAGTGAACAACCTGCTCATCCTTACAAGACAGCCCTGGGCATGATCTCAGTCAATCCCCAAAATAGATGATGGCAGCAAGTATTATTCTTGCTTTCTGGAGAAGATGGAGGCTCACAGAAGACAAAGTAAATGCCCTACCCAGGTTCCTACAATGTCTAGGCTCTGCTGCCTTTCAACTCACCTCGCAGTAGGTGAAAATGATCTGGATACAGGAGCTTAAAGCCAAAAAGGGTGAGAATCACTTCTACGGAGAAGGAACCGCGGTCCACAAAGTCGCCATTAAATATCTGCCCTGCTAAGGAAAACATAGCATGGCGGAGGGGAGAGCAGGTGGGCCAGAGGGGCTGCTCCTTAGGTTCCTGTCACTACCACCAAGGAGCGAGGACTCAGCAGGGTTCAGGGGCTCTGGGTGTTTGTCTCTTTCTTTGCTATGTGGCTCTGGCCAGCTCAGCCACCTAGCCTCTGGGCCTCAGTGGGATGGTGTGGAAGATACCAACCTCCCAATTCTCAGAAAAATCAATGGCCCCTGGGAGGGGGCACTGACAGTCAGCCTGCTTCAGCTCTTCCCCAGAAGAGGTCCAAACCTAGGGAGATGGGACACAGGTCCTCTCAGCCAACATAGGCCCAATGGCCCTACATCAAAGAAACGGCATAGTAACAGCAGTACTAATGTAGCATCAAGTACAGACTAGGGCCTGTTCTTAATTCTTCTACTTATGTTAACAACCCTGTGAAATCAGTTCTATTATTACCTCCCTTTTACAAGTGAGGAAACTGAGGCACCAGGCAACAAAGTAACCTGCTTCCACTTGGATGTGATCTTATAGTAGACACAAAAAAGCCAGGGTCAGGACAGACTGAGCTCCCAGCCCAGGCCACACAACATGTGAAACTGGCCCTGGCCTGTCTGACCCTACAGCCTGGAATGTAGGGCCAGCCTGCTGCTCCCCCTCCCTTCCAGGGTCACGCCTTTGATCTAGCAGGGCTCCTCCCCCTCCACATGAATGGGGTGGGAGAAAAAAATGGCCTTTGTGAAGGATACATAGGGGTTGGTCTCAGAGGGTAAACCGTTGAGTTCGAATATGTTGAGGAGGTCATAGAACTGGCCGTGAGTGTCCCCACACACTGTAATCTTCTCTGTCTGGAAGAAAAGAGGCCACCGGAGAGGGAGGGGCCCAGAGAGAGACGTGGGGAGGGGGCAGAGGTGAGGGGAGGGACAGGAGGTCACAGCAGGCCAAAAAGAATCATGCAAGAGGCATGAGCAGGGGACACAAATGAAGTAGAAGGGACACAGACCAAGAGGCCAGGAGAAGAGGAGACATCCAGGGGAGAAGACATGGGGTGGGGGTGTTGGGGGAGAGGGAGGTGGGTGTGTGAGTTCCTGAGTTCCACCAGCCCTCCCCAGCCAGGAAGCCCCCATCCCATCCCCACCCCCCAGGCCCCACCCACTGCCCCACAAGGCACACCTCTTTGAGTGTGGTTTCCACGAGCGTGCTCAGTTTGGAGAGGACTTCTTTGACCTGTACCAGAATCTGGAAGGCAAAGCAAACTGTGAGTGGGACCTGTCCTCCACCCCTGCACTGGGATCCTAGACTGCCCAGGTGGTGCTGCTGGGGGGAAGCGGGGAGATGAGAGGAAGGCAAGGGAGGCCAGGACCGGTGCGTACAGGCCAGGCTAGAGGTGGCTCCCAGCTGTGTCCCGAGTGGCCTATGAGACACTGATACATTGGAATTATTCCATGTGAAAATCTTGACTTTTGATTTCTGTTAAAGTAATCAGCATCATGAGGAAACATGGATGAATTCAGAACATAGAAGATTTTACAAAAACTGGCCTAGATGTGACTCAATGACACTGTCATAAAAGGTCTCCCACAAAAGATGTGAGACTTTCCAAAAGAAAAGATTAAAAAAGAAAGAGGTTAAAAAGGTTGTTTTGAGAAAAACTGCAGGAAATTAAAATATCTGTCTAGATGGTGCATCTTAGAATGAGTACAGGCGAAACTTACTAAAGGCAGAATACAAATGTCTACATACAATAACTAAGAAAATGCCATGAAGACTACGTGGAACAGTTTGATGAGAATATTTCAGATTGTGTATGAAACCAGCACATTGTACCCCTTGATTGCACTAATGTACACAGCTATGATTTAACAATAAAAAATAAATAACTAACTAAATACACCACAAAAAAAATTCTGTCTAGGAATGGAGATAATATAGCATTATTTTTCACAGATTGAAGATTACTTAAAAAATGTCACGTATAGTTGCCAGTGATTCTAGATTTTATGGACGGCCGATGGACTGTTACATTAGTCAATTATTATCATGCCCATGGTAAATTTCTTTTTTATTTTTTAATGTTTGTAACAGTTTTTTGTTTTTTTTTTTTTATTAGTATTAGATCATAGCAGTATACATTAATGCGATTATGGGGCACCATGCACTGGTTTTATAAACAGTTTGACCCATGGTAAATTTCTAAGGAGGAACATTCTACTGTAGTCATGCAGGAGAATGTCCTGTTTGTAGGAGATCCAGGTTACGATGACTGCAACCACTCTCAAATGGTTCAGGGGGAAAAAAGTACACACACATATACATACACACGTAACCAAAAAAACTAAATGTGTCAAAATGTTAACAACTGGTAAATCTAGGTGAAGGGTACCTGGATGTTAACTGTACTGTTCTTTTAATTTTTCTATAGGTTCGACAATTTCCAAAAGAAGTTTGGGAAAAAATGTGTTTAAAAAAGTAAAAGGAGGCATTCACTTATGGTCAAACCGTAGAAAGTCACAAAAGACTCATTCTCACCCTACCAATGAGAACGAGCTAAATAAGCGACAAAATCAAATGAAAAGTCATCTGAGAGCCAAGAATACAAAGGCTCTTAAATTAATCAAACTGTACACAGTTTGTGAGAAAGTGAGCCCTTTCTTGGGGGAAGAAGCCTATGCTGCTTTTACCCTGACAGTGTGGTGGAGGGCAGGATCCACCAAGGCTGAGCGTGAGGGGTAGCCAATGAAGTTCATGGCCTTGTGGGGGCTGGTGGGACAGAGGAGAACCCCAGGGAGGCCCAGCCCCATAAGCCAACCCTATCATGCAGCTGTCATGGAAGGCTGGGCAGGAAGAAGTGAGGTGGAGAGAGGGCTCCTGAGGCTAGAAAGTGGAGGTGAAACAGGACAGCAGAGAACTCTCCAGCAGCCCCCAGTGTGGCTGCAGGGCTAGACACCAAAGAGATCACTCACAGTCCCATAAAGACATTCTTAGGATTTGCCAGGTCTAAAATCCCAAAGCCCACCGAAGGGAAAGTCCTGATTCCACTTTGAAAACATTTAAAGCCTTAGGTGAATGAACTCCAGCCAAAGCTGCTCCTAAACTACAGATGAAGCCCATGTAGCCCCCTCACTCCCAGTAGCCTGACAGAAGGAAGCTGTGCCATCTTCTGAGGAAAAGTTTTATTTACCTCAATCTCTACTGTTCTTTTATACAAAATGTCTGAAATACAACAAAAAATTATGAGACACAAGAAAAACTGACAGCAGAAGCCAACTCTGAGATGAACCAGATGCAGGCTTTAAAATAACTATGGTAAGTGTGTTAAAGAACTCGGTGGAAACAGTGGACAGTATGCACGAACATATGGGGCAGAGAGATGGAAACTATAAAAAAACCCCAACTAAATGGAAATGCTGCAAATAAAAAATAGAATATTAGAAATAAAGGATTCATTTGCTGGGCTTAGCATTTAGAAAGAAAAAGTGAAAGATTCAGGCAGACAAAAGCTGACAGAATGATCTACAGTAGACACACACTGCAAGAAATGCTAAAAGTACTTAGGCAGAAGGGACGTGACACCAGATAGAAGCTCACGTTCACGAGAAGAAACAAGAAATAACAGGGAAGGTAAATATGCAAGGAAATATAAAAGACATTTGAAAAAAATTAGGTTGGTGTGTCCATATACACATAAGCAATTCCTTTAAAAGACTACTGGCTACTTAAGGAAATAATAACAATATATTTATCATGGGTTTATAGCATATGCATAAGTATGACAACAGCATAAGGTTCCTGTAAAAGGAATGATAGTAATGTAAAATTCTTACATTGTTCATTGAGTAACATTATTTGAAGGTAGAACAGGACAAGTAAAGTTGCATATTGTAATCTCTGGGCAGCTGTTCTCACTCTGGGGTCTGAGAAATAATTAAGCTCCACAGAAAACATTTTCAGTGCCTATTTTCTCAGTTTTCCCAACGAGCGTAGACAGATTCACAGGAGAGAAGTTAATTCACTGCATAAAATGGATCCTGAGGGCATTAGGGCTTAATTCTCTATGGAGCCCCGGTGGAGAAGGGCTGCTCCAGAGTCAACACTGAACAAAATCCCCTCCTTCTCTTTGCACATGCTAACACGGGGGTGGGAACCTGCAGTTTAAGGTCACTTGTAGCCTTCTCAGTCCTAAATGTGGCCTTTTGACCGAATCCAAATATACAGAACAAACTCTTTTATTTTTATTTATGTATTTATGTTTTTGAGACAGAGTCTCACTATGTTGCCCTCGGTAGAGTGCAACATCAACCTCCAACTCTTGGGCTTAAGCAATTCTCTTGTCTCAGCATCCCAAGTAGCTGGGACTACGGGCGCCCGCCACAATGCCTGGCTATTTTTGTTGTTGTAGTTGTCATTGTTGTTTGGCAGGCCCTGGCTGGGTTCAAACTGCCAGCTCCAGTGTATGTGGCTGGCACCCAAGTCGCTGAGCTATAGGCACCAAGCCCCTTTTATTTTATTAATACATTTTTGTTTGTCCTTAATGATTTTATTTTGTTTAAAGTAAGTATTTAAAATACCACATAAAATAAGTTTCAACAAAATAATCCTCCCACAATGACCAGCACAATTAGAACGTTAGTAAGCCTCAAGGGCTAGATTGACAGCTGCTACACTCATGATTTAGTTCTAAGTTCCCCTGCCTGCCTTACACTACTGCCCCACGGAGCTGGTTGGTGAGAATTGTTATCAGCTTCTGCCAAGGATACACTGTTTGTCTGGAGTGGAATTTGTGAATAATTCCAAATTATTCAACAGTACTTTTTTTTGCAGTTTTTGGCTGGGGCTGGGCTTGAACCCGCCACCTCCAGCACATGGGGCCGGCGCCCTATTCCTTTGAGTCACAGGCACGGCCCTCAACAGTACTTTTGAATTCTGTCTACTTAACCTATAATATCAAAAAAGAACAAGAGAATGCTAAAGGAAGAAAACAGGTTTTTTTCAATGAGGACTGGGAATTGCAACAATACCTTGTTTCTGCTAAAGATAAGGTGATTCGCTTGTGATAAGGCAATATCAACAAAAAAGAAATTCAGTACCCCTGAGCATCATAACACTCATAAAGGCCACATTTTAAATGAGAGAGAGAGGCATGAACAGTTGTACTGCAGAAATTAAAAGATAAAAAAGACAACAGGCCGGGCATGGTGGCTCATGCCTGTAATCCTAGCACCCTGGCAGGCCGAGGCGAGTTCAAGACTAGCCTGAGCCTATTAAAAATAGAAAAAAAAAAAAACTAAGGCAAGAGGATCGCTTGAGCCCCGAGTTGAAGGTTTCTCTGAGGTATGACGCCACAGCACTCTACCTAGGACAACAGCTTGAGACTCTGCCTCAAAAAAAAAAAAAAAAAGAAGGAAAAAAGACAATTCTTTCAAGCAGCAATAAGACCTGGAATAATGCCACTGAAGGATTATAAAAGAGCTTATATTTTGGGGGGAAAAAGGGGGAGCCATTCAATGATGGAGAAATTATAAGAGAATGCACTGTCCAAGTGGTAGAATGCTTAGACCTCAATAATGTTTCAAAGTTCAAATAACTGACTCTTTCAAGGAGGAACACAATTGATCCACAGCATAAATTAGCCTTCAATTTAACAGAACTTCATGCAATACTTCAGAAGGAAAATATATATATATTTTTTGCTATAAAGAGTTACTCACTTTAGGCACTCCTGTAAATAGAATATGGGGAATAGATATCTTCAATAATTTTTAAGATAAATGTTATGAAGTTGGACCAGATTTGGTAAATTTAGTGAGTTTATGTACAAACAGTGCACCTTCCACAACCGGAAAACATGAAGGGTTTTATTGCATGGATTAAATAAAAGTATTAACAGATCCAGATGCTCTCATTTCTTCTCATTGTATCTTGCATCAGCAAAATCTCTGTGCTAAAGCTACTATCTTTGTAAGTATTGTTAACTATATTTGTGCAAATGCAACACAACATTGTCAGTTTCATGATGCGCTAAAGTTGAATGTGAGGTATTCAGCACAAATTTGCCATATCATTCTCAAGTGCATTGGCTATGGCAGCACAGAGACAGGTGTTAGCCAAAATTTTATCTCTGTGAGAACAGATACTTAAATTTTATGAAGAACAGAATCAGCAATGTGAATTACTAGAAGATTACCATAGGAATGCAGCATCTCTGTGTGATATTGCATCAAATCAAAATAATCTGAATATTTCCTTGTAAGGTAAAACTAAGTCTATATAGTTTTATAACTATATAGTTATATAGTTTTATAACTATATAGTTATATAGTTTTATAACTATATAGTTATATAGTTTTATAACTATATAGACTTAGTTTTTTTGTGGCAAAAAAAAAAAAAAAAAAAAAGTCCAAACATTTGAAAAAAGTTATCTTTTTCCAAAATACTACTACTTTTTTTTTTTTTTGAGACAGTCTCACCTAGTCACCATTGGTAGAATGCTGTGGCATCATAGCTCACAGCCACCTCAAATTCTTGGGCTCAAGCGATTCTCCTGCCTCAGCCTCCTGAGTAGCTGGGACTACAGGCGCCCCCCACAACGCCTGGCTATTTTTTGAGATGAGGTCTCGCTCTGGCTCAGGATGGTCTTGAATCTGTGAGCTAAGGCAATCCACTCACCTTGGCCTCCCAAGTGCTAGGATTATGGGCATAAGCCACCGCCCCCAGCCTCAAGACACTTCTTCAAAACAAATTGTGTTTTGTTTTGTTTTTCTTTTGCAGTTTTTGGCCAGGGCTGGGTTTGAACCCGCCACCTCAGGCATATGGGGCCGGCGCCCTACCCTTTGAGCCACAGGCGCCTCTCCAAAACAAATTGTGGATGAATATTTTCCCCAGGTAGCAAAGGTCACTGATAAGCAAAATGACATATGTGAATCATCTTAAGAATATGTAGGTATTATAAACCTATTAATTGGAGAATACAATGAAAGGTTCACGGACTTTGAGAATTATGACATTGCACTCAAATTAGCATTTCAGTCTCACTAGTTGATATCACCAAGGCACCTAAAGAACTACAGACTAAATTGACAGAGCTCTTGGGAGATGACATTTTAAAGTCACTGTTTGATGTTAAGGAAGATCCAAGTGAAATGTGAGAAAATGCAGTAGAATACCCATGCCTTTGGCAACACGCCCCAAAAATGCTTTTTTGCTTTTCAACCACTTATTGCTGCCAATTTACATTTTTCTACCTAACTTAAGTCAAAATGTCCTTACAGGGCAGCACCTGCGGCTTAATGAGTAGGGCGCCGGCCTCATATACGGAGGGCGGCAGGTTCAAACCTGGCCGAACTGCAGCAGAAAAATAGCCGGGCGTTGTGGTAGGCGCCTATAGTCCCAGCTACTCGGGAGGCCGAGGCAAGAGAATTGCCTCCACCCAGGAGTTGGAGGTTGCTATGAGCTGTGACGCCACAGCACTAACCAGGGTGATAAAGTGAGACTCTGTCTCTACAAAAAAAAAAAAAAAAAAAAAAAAAAGATGTCCTTACAGTCAGATACCCATCTAGAGGGTCAACTGAAACTGCAGACCTCCATGCTGCAACCAAATATTCAAATGTTTTCCAACAAAAAGCACACACAACAAAATCATTAAAAGATTGGTTAAATTTAAAATTGAAGTTTTTCTTTTTTTTAAATTATTAAGTACACAGTATTTAGATTTTTGCAAAATAATGTACATGTTTAAGTATATCTAATTAAAGAGTTTGAGATTGCTGTGAGCTGTGATGCCAAAGCACTCTACTGAGGGCAACATAGTGAGACCCTATCTCAAAAAAAAAAAAAAGAAAGAAAATCAATGAAATAGAAAAAAATACAAGCAAAAGAGAAATTCAACACAGCAATGAAAACATATATCCACCAAAAGACTTCTCCAAGAAAGTACACAGCAGCTTTATTTACGTAAGTTAAAAAGTAGAAATAACCCAAATGTCTCTTAAAAGACTGCATGAGCAAATGGTGGGCTATTCATATGAAGGAGTACTTCACACATGTATGAAGCTCACACATTAAGCTGAGTGAAGGAGGACAGACACTGAGATTACAGACCCCTTTGACATTTCTATGCAATTCAAAACCAGGCAGAATTTAAGGTGACAGAAAACCAGTTAGGGCAGCACCCGTGGCTCAGTAAGTAGGGCGTTGGCCCCATATACTGAGGGTGGCGGGTTCAAACCCAGCCCTGGCCAAACTGCAACAAAAAAATAGCCAGGCGCTGTGGTGGGCGCCTGTAGTCCCAGCTACTTGGGAGGCTGAGGCAAGAGAATCGCCTAAGCCCAGGAGTTGGAGGTTGCTGTCACGGCACTCTACCGGCACTCTACCGAGGGCGATAAAGTGAGACTCTGTCTCCATTAAAAAAAAAAAAAAAAAAATACCAGGCCATCAGCTGCCTCTGGGATGGGATGGGGGACTTATGGGAAAGGTATCAAGGAAACTTGCTGGATGATGGAAATGTTCTACAACTTGTTTGGGCAGTGGGCGCATAAAACTTAAAATTCATCTACCCAGACATTGCAGACTGTGTATAAATTATATTACAATCAAAAACAAGCAGGAATGTGGACATCCCTTCTCTTTACTCATCTTCATCACATTCATAACGCTAATCCACGCACAGCACTATGTGCCAGACACTGTTCTAAGTACTGATGAGGATTAAACTCAGTTAACCCTCACAAGCACCCTTGGAAGAGCCAGTATGATTATTCCCATTTTATAGACAAGGAAATCAAGGCACAGAGAGGTGAAGCTGCCTACCCATGAGCACATAGCTAGTAAGCAGGAAGATTTAACCTAGGCCATCTGGTTCAAGGATCCATCAATTGGCAATATCATGGAGGTGGCGTGGTGAATGCTTGCTTGCACCAGGCCCAACTGCTCCCTAAATCTTCCCAATCACCTGCTACACTCAACTGCCTGTCAAGTGGACTCATAGCAAGTCCTCCTTATACAACCCCAGGAAATGCAGGACCCCAGCAGTTCCAACTGTACAGTGAGGTTCCTGCATTCCTGAGAGGTCAGGGGAGAGGGTCTCATTCAGTCATAATACCAGAGCCAGAGTCTCAGTGAGCTCAACATCCTGTGGCCAGCTGTCCTCCTGGGGGTCACAAGGGCTTAATAGTCCCAAACAAACTGCAGCAGCTGACAGCCACAGATGCTCAACGGCCCAGGATCAAAACTGTCAGCTCTGCTGCTTCCTCACCTTTGGCCCATCACTGGTCACCAAACCCCTCTGGCCCTGTGCCTTTGTACCTCTGACAAGGCATCACCCGCCACCTCTCCAAACTGCCGTGGAACTAGATGAGGTCATGCAGTAACCCCTCAGCATGGCACCTGGCACAGGATGTCCACACAGCACCAGCTGTCCTGACTGCCCTTCTCCCGCTCTTCTGCCCTTCTCCATGGTGGTTTGTGCAGATGTTACAAGGAGTCCCAGGCAGGCCCAGTGCAGGTACGTTACCTGGTAGGCGCATTTCCGGTGCAGTTTCTTCTGGTCCTTGTACCACTGCATGAGCTCCTTCATGAAAGTGATTGTCACTTTGCCGTCCTCAAGCTTGGGCCCACTGTACTCATCCTCGATGGCTGGTGTGTGAACAGAAGGAGAGTCAGTGGCCACAGTCATCGTGAAGGTGAAGAGTGCCTGGCTCCCAGGGATAGGCCAGACCCAGCCCTGGACACACAGGTCATGAGGGGGATGGACTGAATGCAGAGTCCCCTTCCCCATGAGGTGTGGCTCAGAGGCCTCTTCCTGACTCCCCAAGAGGTGAATCAGACAGGGGAGACTGTGAAGGGTTGATGCTCCTGTCAGTGGTAGAGATGCCAACAGGGAGCCAGGGCCCAGGCAGGGAAGAGGGGGCAGTGAGGAGGAGGGGGATCCTGGGCCCCAGCCTGGCTCTCTGGGGAACACAAGGTCCAACTGTGGACTGCGCTCAGGGATACAGGCAGAGAAGCAACAGATGGGGGTCTGGGGACAGGGCTAGGGACCACCCAGCTCGTCTGTACCTCAAAGTAAGCAGGCAATGGGGAGGGCTCATGCCAAGATGTTCTTGGTGGGGAGTTTGGGACAACCCGGCCTGACTCACTCATGCTCTCAACATCGAGAGAGTCCACGACTGAGCGCTTGTGCTCATCGCCTGCGATGGCCCGCTCGAAGGCCTTCTGCTTCACAATCTTGTTGCATTCCTGGTATTTCATTTTGGCGTCCTTGTCATGGGGCTTCACCTTGACCACCTGGGCAAGAAGGAAGGGGCATACACACTGAAGCCTCCACCAGAGACTGCCTAGCCCTCGTTCTGTGAACCCTGAAGTCAGACTGCCAGGGACCCCACGTGAAAGCAACCCTGTATGTTTCACTTCTGAGCCTTGGTTTCTGCACCCAAACAGGGCACAAAAGAGCTGCCCACACAGGTGTGCTTCATAGATCTAGCCATGGGTACTGCTAAAATCAAACACCACTTCCTGTCTGAGAACCACTGCTCAGCTTAAAGTCCCCACAGGCATAAGCAGTGTCATAGAGGCATTCACCCTGATGTCACTATTGTACTACCAAGGCAGTGGGAGCCTGAAAGGAAAGAACAGACCAGGTCTATGGTCACAATGAACAGCCCACACTCACCTGAAGGGTCAGAGACTTACTGGGTGACCCAGACTCCCTGAACTCAAGTTCCCTCAGATGTAAAGTGGGGGTGATGAGGGGCTCCCCCTGCCAGGGCTGTCAGGAGGAATAAGTAACAGATGCAAGGCCTGGCGGGCAGAAGGGGCCTGGCAGGCAGCAGAACTGAGTGAAGTCATGCGCCTCACTTAACCTCTGGGGACCCAGGACAAACTATTTCCCTCAGCTTCCTCCAGTGAAGAGAGATGAGATTGGGCCACAGACCCAGGCCACCTGGGGCCAAATCCCATCTCTGCCAATTATGAGCTGAGCAATCTTGGGCAGGCCAGTCTGCCTCTCTGCAGGTCAGTTTTCCCTGCGAGGCAAGACCCACAGCAGCACCTAGCTCAGAGGGCCACTGTGAGAACTGAGTGAGTGAACACAGCAGGGCCAGGCGAAAATGAACTGCAGAGCACAGACAGCTCTTCCTGGCCTCTTTCCCTGGGTTGCTGTGGCAAGTAAATGAGCCCAATGAGCTTGGGGCCCTAGGACACAGAAAGGCAAAGGAGTCTATGCCCTCTCTCCACTTTCTACCCCACTTACTGCACACTCTAACCCTCAAAAGCAGACAGAGCTGGATTCAGATCCTCACTCTGCACTTAGGTGCTGTGTGACCTCAGACAAGTGACTTCATGTCTGTTTGGTTATCTGTAACTATCACTGTAATACTGTGAGCCCTGCCTGACCTGCTCATTTCTGAGTTGGCCCCAATCTCTCTTGTGCCAGGGACAGAAGTAGCCAGAGCTGGCCCTCAAGAAGCAGGGGCAGCCCCCGGTGAGCCAGGCAGTGTGAGTCAGAAACCTATGCCAAAACACTCACTAACTCTTGGAGGCTGGCTGGCCAGCAGCATGGGGGTGAGGCTCATTCATCCTGGGGATAGGTGTGTGTACCAAGTGGGGAGGGGGGGGGACTGAGGAGCAGTAGGCAATGGCCTCCTCCCTGTCTGGGTAGGCCCCGGCCAGGGCACCCTGCTAGATGGCTCCACCTGGCCTGTGGGTGTGATACAAGGCAGGGCAGGGTTAGCAGCACCAAACCAAACAGGCCCTGGAGTCCTTCCTAATGGGAAAAAGTCCAAACCACCACATGGCCTGGCCCATGGGCCACACTCACCTCACCACCTATTTGCCCAGTACCACCCAACCAGGCCATCTGAAGCCCCCAATGTGCCAGCTCCCTCTTAGCTCCCAGGCTTTTGTACTGGCTGTCCCTGCCCAGAACACCTCATTTCCACTTCAAACTCACTCCTAGTTTCTCCTCCCTTAGGTCTTAGCTCCACTGTCCCCTTCTCTAGGGATCCCCCCTTCTCCTGGAAGGGGGTATCAGCTAGGTCAGGCACTTCCACAGGGCCCCAGTCTCCTTGCCTCAGCCCTGGGCACTGTTGGGAATGGGTCTGCCCACCAAATTGGAAGATGGCTCTGTGAGACCAGGACCAAAGCTCAATTTCAGTTCTGTCCCCCATAGTGAATGAATGGGGATGTGTAGGAATCACTACCACCCTGCACCTTTCGTCAGTGGTGGCACTTATCTATGCTGTCCCTCTGTGATACTCTTTTGATTCCCTACTTTCCTGGGTAGAGACAGCTCTATGGCTTCTATCTGGCCTTTTACACAGGTTTGGGGACCAACATGGGGATTCTGCCAGCTGCTGAGTATGTCTATTCTGATTACACATGCTGGAACTGCGGGGATGACCACAAGAAGGGTTCAGGGGTCCAGTGGATCCACTGTAAACTGGACCTGGGCTAAAACTCCATTGATCACCTTACCTCCACAAGCCCCTACTCTGACTAAGGACAACAGTCAGAACACTCTGATTGCTGCTTTGCTTCTGCCGTCCATTATAGAGACCGGGCCTTAGATGGCCGAGTGCTACCACTTGGCTCCTGCTACCCTGAGATCCAATTATTCCCACTGTATTTAAGTTTCCTGATTTATGATTGTGGTCCCCACTGTAAGGTCCAGCATACAGAGAGGTGCTATCGTCATGTCCTTCAGAGTTGCTGGGACTTGCTCACAAATCTATTTCTCAAAGAATTAGTGTAAAGTATGTCTTCTGGACCCTCTGTCCAAATACACTTTGGTGTTCCAGTCTTCTAAGCCTTAGATCTCTTCCTTTATGTCAAACCAAGAGAGACTGGGCATTTTTCACTCGTTATGGGCCACCTTTTCAGCCAGCACTATATTAGCACCGTACCTAACTCCCAGCTGTAAAATTAAATACAGAATCTGGGGGAAAAGGGATGGGGTGGATGCTGGTATGACTGTGCAATTTTTGCCAAGGGAGAGGTACCCCAGCATAACGATCATACTTTTTTTGTTTTTCTTCTACACATCACCTCTCTCCACCTGATGCAGTGGTCCCAGGACCAGAGCTTCATTTATAAGTGCTAGAAGCAAGATGATTTCTAAGCAAGAAACTCTATCTTCTTAAACCTTGCATCAGAATTCCTAAGGCCTGATGGAGGTGAGTGGTGCCTTCACCCCACTGGGCAAAACTGGGGCTAGCAGTGAATGCAGCTGTATATTGCCAGATGTTGAAGTAGCCTATGCAGTATTCCCGCATCTGAATGGGAGTGACTGAATGGAGGCCCTTGCTAGACTTGCATCGTGTCCTAAAATCTAGACCCAGCACAGTGGCTGATTCAAATGTCCATTCCAAAGGTGGAAAAATTTGAGGAAAAAAAAAAACAAAACACTTTTTATCTGAGGAAAGTGAGTCCCTTTTAAATTATCAGGACTGGAGTGGCACAGCAATGAGACAGCAGTCAATACCCCACACCCCCCCTTGAGAAAAGTAAACAGCTCCTTGCTATAGGCTCTAGATCAGTGGTTGTCAACCTTCCTAATGCCATGCCCTTTAATACAATTCCTCTGGGTCGCGACCCACAGGTTGAGAACCGCTGCTCTAGACTGACTGATGCCACAAAGAGTTATAAATCAACCTAACGGTGTCACATGGAAATCATGTATAGCCAATTACCAACTGATGTCAGTCCTACAAATCAAGGAGAATTCCTGAAAAACAGCTCTTAGAATTGTCCCTCTCCTGATTTGTCTTTGAGCCTCTCCTTTGTTTCCTGGAGCACTTTCCAAGATAACTTTGAAGTGTTTCCTAAGCTGTAGTCCTCAACTTTGGCTCAAATAAACTCTCTACCTATATTAATTTTGCCTCAGTTTCTTCCTTTAGGTCAACAGGTATACATGAAAAGGAGAAATAGCAGCTGAGAATAAAGGAATGAATAAACAGATTACAAATTGAAGAAAATCCAGTATTATGATACATTCACACCTCAAAAAAGGCACACAGCAAGAGATGACAGTGTCTCTTAGCTCAGTTATACCAGATGCCTGAAAAGGTGAAGCTAGGTTTGCCAAAACCACCCCTGCTCATGGAACCTGACAAGATGGAATGGAAGCCTGCAAATCTGAATACCCTTCACCCTACGAGACATACTCATACAAAATGACGAACTTATTTTATTTTTTTTTTGCAGTTTTTGCCCAGGGCTGGGTTTGAACCCACCACCTCCAGCACATGAGGCCAACACCCCACTCCTTGAGCCACAGGCGCCACCTCACACACTCTCTTAAGTTCCTATACTTCATAGACATAACAGCTGTTTTGTTTTTTTCCTCAGTGGCCCTCAGTAGAGTGCTGTGGCATCATAGCTCACAGCAACCTCAAACTTTTGGGCTTCAGTGATTCTCCTGCCTCAGCCTCCCCAGTAGCTGGGACTATAGGCACCCGCCACAACACCCAGCTACTATTTCTATTTTTAGTAGAGAAGGGGTCTCATTCTTGCTCAGGCTGTTGTTCTCAAATTCCTGAGCTCAAGGGATCTACCCACCTCAGCCTCCCAGAGTAGGAGGATTACAGGCGTGAGCCACCACCCCTGGCCAGAAAGTTTTCTTTTTCTTTAGACATAGGTCTCACCCTGTCACTCAGGCTAGAGTGCAGGGGTGTGATCACAGCCTATTGCAGCATAAAGCTCCTCCCCAGGTGATTCTCACACCTTGATCCTTCTTCTCAGCTTCTGGAGCAGCTGGGACTTCAGGCACACACCATGATGCCCCAGCTAATAAGAGCATTTTTTTTTTTCTTTTTTCTCTCTCTCTTTTTTTTTTAGACAGAGTTTCACTGTTCTGCCCTCAGCAGAGTGCTGTGGCATCAGCCTAGCACACAGCAACCCAAAACACTGGTTCAAGCAATCCTCCTGCCTCAGCCTCCTGAGTAGCTGGGACCACAGGCACCCACCATGATGCCCGACCAGTTTTTCTATTTTTTTCTACAGACAGGGTCTTGCTCTGGCTCAGGCAGGTCTCCAACTACTGAGTTCAAGTGATCCATGCGCCTCAGCCTCCCAGAGTACTAGGATAACAGGCCGGACTGCTTCTTCTTCTTTTTTTTTTTTTTTAATTTTTCTTTTTTTTGTTTGAGACAGAGCCTCAAGCTGTCGCCCTGGGTAGAATGCCGTGGCACCACAGCTTATAGCAACCTCCAACTCCTGGGCTCAAGCGATTCTCCTGCCTTGGCCTCCCGAGTAGCTGGGACTACAGGCGCCTGCCACAATGCCCGGCTACTTTTTGGTTGCAGTCATCATTGTTTTTTGGTGGGCCCGCGATGGATTAGAACCCGCCAGCTCAGGTGTATGTGGCTGGTGCCTTAGCAGTTTGAGCCACCAGAAGTCTATGATGGACTTCTTAAAAAGAAAAAAAGGGCCACTGCCCGAACTCCTTATGCAAAGGCAAGATAAAGAACTCAGGCACCTGTGTAGAACTGGCCCCGTGATTGTCCACTAAGGAAATTCCCTGCTGACCTCCCATAAGCAAGGACATGTAAATTCTAACTGTTAGAATCTAAAACTAAAGCTTGTTTAATTCTACACTAATAATGAATTACAAATGTCCCTTATAGATGACAATACTGGAGCCACACAGAATCATTCTTCCACCTACATCTACATAATTGATGCTTCCGCCACCTTCTCTTTTCTTCTAACTTTCCTCTTATTCGATTGTAAAATGTAAATTTCCTGGGCCTCACAAGAACATAACCATTTTGCCTCATCAGGCCCCTCCTCCTTACATTATCCACATAGGCCTTTAAATGCTGAAGCTTCCTCTTTGAAAAACAGTCACAGGTTGGTCTATAAAACCAGTGTATGGTGCCCCATGATTTCATTAATGTACACAGCTATGATTTAATAATAATAAAAAATAAATAAAAGAAAAAAAGAAAAACAGTCACAGTTCGACCTCAGCATCTTTCCAAGTCGAGTCCCCAATTTGGTTTAATAAACTCCTACTGGATTGATATTTTTGCCTCAAACACTTACTTGGGTTGATAGACTAAATTATCAATGACTGAATTGTAGTTATGTGTCAGTATCTTCTCAGTTGTATATCCTCTAAAGCAGTAGTTCTCAACCTTCCTAATGCCTCCTAATGCTGAATCCCTCATGTTGTGGTGACCCCCAATCATTAAATTATTTTCGTTGCTATTTCGTAACTGTAATTTTGCTACTGTTACGAATTGTAACGTAAATATATGATATGCAGGATGTATTTTCATTGTTACAAAGGAGTCCCAACCCACAGGATCCACAGGTTGAGAAGGGCTGCTCTAAGGGAACTGTGTTTGAGGACCAAGGGTGGACTAAGATACTGTGAAATACACATTTGGCATTCATGTTTCATTCCCTAACATACAGGTTCTAAAATCTTTGGAATCTCCCAAGTGGTGTTTTTTTGTATGTTAATGAGTGGACTGGTGGCTGGCCATCCCTAGGTAGCTTCAAGGTGGGGGCTGCTCACTGAAAAAAACCAAGGCAGGCTTATAGGATTGAAACTTTCTGTCTCATCCCCCCTCCTCCAACCTCTAGGGAAAGGAGCCAAAGTTGATCACCAATAGCTAATGGTTTAATCAATCATGCCTGCCTAGAGAAGCCTAATAACCCAAAAGAACTAGGTTCTGAGAGCTTCCAGATAACTGAGAACATGGAAGTTACTGGAGGATGGTGTACCAGGAGAGGGTATGGAGGCTCCATGACCCTTCCCACACCTCCCCTGTGCATCTCTTCATCCATAACTTTTTTTTTTTTTTTGAGAAAAGAATCTTACTCTGTTGCCCTGGGTAGAGTGCTGCCACATCATAATTCACAGCAACCTCAAACTCTTGGGCTTGAGCAATCCTCTTGCTTCAGCCTCCCAAGTAGCTGGGACTACAGGCGCCTGCCACAATGCCCAGCTAGTTTTTCTATTTTTAGTGGAGAAGGAGTCTCGTTCTTGCTCAGGCTGGTCAAGAACTCCTGAGCTCAAGCAACACACCCAGCTCAGTCTCCCAAAGTATTAAGATTACAGGCATGAGCCGCTGCACCTGGCCATCTGTAACCTTTGTAACATCCTTTCTAATAAACCAGTAAATATGTTCTCCTGAGTTGTGTAAGCCCCTCTAGCAAATTAATTGAACCTATGAAGGTGGTCATGGGAACTACGATTGATAGCCAGCTGGTCAGAGGCACAGGTAAAATCACCTGGGCAGCTGACATATTCTTTGTCCCACAAGAAGACAGTCTTGTGGGTAACGCCTTCAACCTGTGGGATGTGATGTTATGTCTATATAGATAATGTCAGAATTGAATAAGAGGATACCCAGTTGGTGCCTAGTACAAAACTGCTTAGTTGCTGGTGGGGAGAAGTCTCTACCCATTTCTTGGTGACCGGAGGTTTCAGAAGTGTTAATTACTGAGTGAGAAAACAGAAAAAAGAAAGAAACACTGGTTTTTATCTCTATGGTCTCAAACTCTTTTAACAGATGAGGACACTAAAGCCCAAGAGACAAGGCACTGGGAGACACTGGTTCCCAGTCTGAGTTGGCTGTGAAACTGGCATCTGTGCCTTGCACCTGTGACCTCAGACCTTCTGACTATGGCTGACATCACCCCCAACACACACCTATATTCATGAAAGTGAAAAACATTTTTCATTAAACAATATATACCTACTTGATGAACAGTTTTCTCTTCTTCATTTAATGAAGACAAAAATGTTGGTCTCAAGACATTCAATTGACTTTGCGGCCCACACTTATAAGCATGAACTCTGGGTTCAAGTTCTAGCTCTACCACGTCCTTGGTGGGTGACACTGGAAGAAGGGCTGCCCTTCTCTAGGCTTCAGTTTCTTCCCTTTAAAACAGGTTGGATTCAGGCACACAGAGCTCCCAGTGGTGCTGGACCCAGAGTGAGCAGCACATGAGAAAAATGAGGCCCAGAAAGGGAACACCCTCACACAAGAACCCAGGCTGCTGAAAGGTCACATCTGGCTCTATCCTCAGGTGAGGTCCAGGTCCAAGAGGACAGGGCCTGGGCATGTCCTCTGTCACACTCCAGCATCTGTCACAAGAGGTGTCTAGAGGGCAAGAAGGGTCTTGGCAGGGGGAGCTGGACCGGGGAACACAGGGCTAAAGAACCCTGTCAGAAGGGAACAGGACGGAAGGCCTGCAGGCATGCGATGGCCTCCTGATAGGCTAGGCCTTCAGGCTCAAGTGAGGGTCCCCAGTGCTGCTGGGAGAGGCCCCACAGGGAAATGGGCCATGACAATTTAGGGACTGGCTGTGGCTCTACCTCAAGTGGTTCTGCAGAGGGCTCTGGATACTCCCACCAGCCCTCCTTGGCATCAGCCAAACCTGGACACAGTTCTCATGTATATTACCAGCAGATGGTTGCAGCCAACCAACCAAGCCTCAGGGAGCATGAGAGGTTGGTGCCCAGACTGGGCCAGAGCCCTCAAAGGAACCCCCGCTCCTTGCTTTGGGGAAAGACTTTCCAGCAACCCTGAAAGTACCAAAGATCCTGCCCTAGACTTACACTCCTGGCACTCTTCTTCTCTTCTGCCCCCACGCATCTCCCCCAGGCTCTTCATCCCACCTGCAGCCCAGCCCTATCTAACCTCCGCCAACCTCTACTATCCTTCTTGGTTACTCATTACTAAGCCCTGCACGCTAGTGACCTTCACTCATATCAGGTCATCAGAGCCAGGGGATGGCATGGGAGCCAAAGCTCAGAGGGACTCTGATCTGCTGTCCCTCCCCCCATTCTCCTGGCTGTCACTCTAACACCCCCCCCCCCCAATGCTTCTGCCTCCACCCTGACACAGCTATCCCCTGGCCATACAGGGACCTGAGGACTCCCCCTCCAGACAGTCCTGCTGCTATGACTGGTGAGGGCCCTTGGCTCTTGGCGCTTAGCCTCTCTTGTACAGGCTGAGAGGCTGAGAAATCATCCCCTGAAATAAGCTTTTCCTCTCCAACTCCCACCCCCAATTTAATATTAAATTAACAGGCCAGCTGGCCCCCACCTACGCCTGAGGGGTCTCAGGGAGAACTTTTCACTGCCCTCTTTGCCTACATTTTCCTTCTTTAATCCTCTTACCACAATTCCACTTTTCCTGTATCTACTAACTTGATTTTTCATTTTGCTGCTCCATCTTTGAACCTCCTCACCTTGCCCATTCTACCCCTGTCATGCATCGAAGGATCTTTGGAGTGAGCTCTGAGTTTTGGGGCCCTCTCCATCCCTCAGCTACCCCAGATCTTTCCACACCTCTTCCCGAGGAGCCATGGCCCTGTGCTAGGCTGTGGAGGGTGCTGACTGGTTCCCAACTCCTACTTTCCCACAATCCTCACCCAAACACGTCACAAAAATCTTCCCTACACCCTCTTCTGCCTTTATTTTTTGATTTGTGCAACTTGTAACCAGGTGTTTATGGAGGAAATAAACTAGGAATAAAGGAGAATGGAAAAATGAAAAAAAAAAAAAAAAAAAAAAAGGCTTGGCTCAAGCCTTGACCCAGCCTAAAGTTCACCCTCTACTGGAGAGCAGCCAGTCTAGGCCACCTGACCTGGCTCCCACCAACTGTAGACTGTGGCCTCTCAACCCTCCTTGACTCCCCACCCTAGGTGACAAGAGATGCTATCAAAGCATGTGACAGATGCAATGGAAGGAGGGAGTGAAGGCCTGTCTGTATGTGGAAGCAGAACACGTACTGACCAAGCTCCTGCTGCATTACCCCAATGAACAGAACAAATGCACACTCTCACCCTCAGGGAGTCAACTCTGCAGTGGGAGGGACAGGCCCTAAGACCCTGGATCCCAGCTTCCACTTACTAGCTAGGGGTCATTGGGCATGTGACTTAACATTTTGGGCCCTCAGTTTCCTCATCTGTGCAATGGGTGCGATCCCAGTTCCTACTTCCCATGCTGCTACAATGATTTGAGTCAGCCAGTCTCCGGCAAGGAAGAGACAGAACACACCTGGTGTGAAGATGTGTGCTTGCTTTGTCACGATTACCATCAGAGCACATCACTGGTGGCAGTGAGGAATTCATTAGGGAATTCCAGCCAGGCTCCACGTTCCCTTCTCATCACTACATTCTGACACACTCCATCTACTTGCCCCAATAGCCAATTGCTCTATTTTCTTCAAAGCACAGATCTTGGTCTGTAGTTACACTGCAGACCTACCCAGTGGTGGGTTGTTTTGCCAGCCCCTGGATCATTAGCTCCACCAGAATGGTAGTATGGCTCCTGTTCACCACAACCAACATCAACAACAATAATTGTCAGGTTAATCATCACAGGATACCAAAACTCACTTATTCCTCACATAACTCTTAAGGGCAGGTCCTCCGGTTCTCATTTCAGAGGTGGAAAGAAATAGAGAGGCTGGGTAACTTGTTCAGGGTCACAAAGCATGGGATGGCCCTCCAGGGATGTGACCTGGGCAGTCAGCTTGCAGCTAAGGGCCCTAGGAATACTTGCTGGCTAAATGAGCAGTGATTAAAGATACGAATGGCCCCTCAACAGCCATCTGGCACAGGGGCAAACACTGGGCCACACCCTGCAGCCCAGCTCACCGTCTCGTAGTCTCTCAGGGCAGCCCGGAACTTGCCCAGTGCCATGTTGCTGGCAGCCCGGCGGTAGTAACCCTTGATGTACTTCTTGTCGAGCTCAATGGCCCGCGTGGCATCGCCCAATGCATAGCCGTAGCACTCGGTACGCAGGTAGGCCAGGCTGCGGTTGCCATAGTAGATAGCATTGCCGGGGTTCAGCTCAATGGCCTGGCTGTAGAACTTGATGGCGTTCTCGTAGTCCTTGGCTGTGGAGATGGAAGAAGAGGCATGAGGCAATGTACCACCCCAGCTAGAACAGGCCCCAGGTTGGGTGTGATCCAGTCCCCTAGGTCACAGGTGGGAAAGCAGAGGACCACGGCTGAGCTCAAAAGCATCTCTTCAGCCTGCCCCTCTTCACTGCTCAGATCGTCCCTCCCTAGCTCAGGCCCTGTCCCCTCAGGCCACCATCTCCCAGAACCAAACCGATTCCACATACCCACCCAACACCCACCCCTCAAGCCACCAAGCTGGGCACTACTGGCAGGACTCTAGGAGGGGCCTGAATCCTCGCCATGGTCCCAGAGGTATGTTAGTGAGAGCCAGAGCTTTGAATCAGGCAACTCTGACTCTGCCCTGGGCCCCCTGCAATTTGCCAAAGCAAGTAAACAAGCCCAAAGAGGGAGTCAAGTGGGAGAATAGAAAGTGGGGAAGGAGAGGGGACATTATCAGCAGAGACCCAAAGGAGGAAGACACAGGCCTGGAAGAAAAGCACTGGGGCAGAAGATAGCAAGTGGAGACCCTGAGGCACAGACAGCCTGGAGTCTGAAACGGGTGTGGCTGGGGTAGGGGGAGATGGGAAGAAAGGCAGGGAGGGTGGAGGGACAAATCCCCAGGGCCCTGAGCCACAGCAGAAGTCTGGACATTGATGTCCTATTATGCAGTGACAGCATGTGACATCTGGCCAAGGGGATTTAAAATAAGCCATGGCTGTGCCCTGTGGAATCCTCATGTCTCTGTGGCATAAGTACCACGCAGCGCTTACTTAGCAGACAAACTACAAGGTCTAACACCCTGTCTGCACCTGAAAAGCCAGGCTTGACCCCTACCATGTGCCCATTTGACAGGCAAGAAAACTAAGGCTTGGACAGCCTTAGAGCCTTGCCCAAATTGGGCTGTGCTGTGCCAGGTACCACCTGGGGTTTCAGTGCACGAGGCCCTTCACATAACCCCCTGAACAACCTCAGGACAGCTGCATCACCCCATTCTCCACACAAGGGGACTGAAGCTCACAGAGGGAAGGCCTGTGCCAAGGTCATACAGCAAGAGACAGATAGAGATTTGGAGCCAGGCCAAGGCCAAAATGCTTCCACCTCACCTCCAATGCCAGGTGACTGCAGGTGGGAGTCTGGTGGAGGTGCAGGCACAGATGGAGGGGTAGGCAGTTGGGGTCTCAATTCCTTGCTCTGCCGCTTACTAGCTGTGTGTCCTTGGGCAACTTAGGAACCCCATCTGGACTTGAGTTTTTGAACAGAGTCCCTACTCTAACTCCCACTTTAAACCATGACATTTCCTTGTTTTGTCTGCTTAGTATCCAGCTCCACCATTTGAACCTAAGCCTTGTCACACTTCCTTGAGAACCTCCCCTGTCTGATGACAAGGAACCCCCAGCCCTGCCCTCCCAGTGCTCACAGTCCAGAGGAGGAGACAAATCCATCCCCAGTGATGCCCCCAGAATGTTTAGGGTCAGGGCAGCCCAGAGGACACTGATGCTGAGACCTGGAGGGTGAGAGTGAGTCAGGGGAAGAAAATGAAAGAAGAAAGTCCCAGGTTCAGGGAGGGAGGCACAGAGAGATGGAGATAGACACTGGAGAAGGGAGAATAAGCTGGGTGCTGGGGACATGGCCAGTAATAGTCTAATGACAATCCTTCCTGCCAGCCTAACTTCTGGCAATCTTTCAAATGGCTCAGATGTCTCTTCCTATGGGAAGCCCTTCTTCACCCCCAGGGCAAGGTCAGATGTTCCCACTGGGCTTTCTCAGTCCCTGGGCTCCCCTGTCCCAGCCCTGTCCACTCTAGTTGTCACTGTTCAGTGATGGGTATGTCCCCTCAGGACTGTAAGCCACAGAAGGGCAGGGCCCAAGACTTTCCAGAAACATGCCAAAGGCAGAACCGGGCAGCCCAGCTCTGACCAACCCTCCCTGGAATGCCAGCGCTTTCGAGGACTCCTTCCAGCCTCCTGGCTGTGTTCCAGAGGCCAGTTGGCCAGCACTCTTGACGGGTGAGCTGTTACTTACTCAAGTGGCACAGGGTAGAGAGCCTGGTATCTCCGAGCCTGACACCAGCTCTGCAGATCCCTAACAGCAGACCTCAGGCAAACAGCTGCCCCTCTCTGAACCTCATCTGCTTACCTGGAATTTGAGAATCACAATCAGCTCTGCCTCACTGGATGGCTGTGAGGCTTCTCTGAACTTACAAAAACTGGCTTCCTCAGAGTAAACAGTCACAGATACTCTTTTTGTAAAAGAAGTGAATGAATGAATGACCAATGAAGGAAAGAAGTGAAGAAAGCGCAAGGAAATAGGAGGGGCCTGACCTACACACCACATCCTGGGCCTGCCGTAAGTGCTAGAAATATGAACACATTTAAGCCTCAAGACACCCCCCATTTTAGAGATGAGAAAACTGAGGCACAGAGATGGTTAGGTCATTTGCCCAGGGATTACAGAGCAAAAAAGAGGAAGAAATAGGATTTGAATGGATGCAGCCTGAGCTCTTAATGATGATGCTTCCTCTCCACAAACTCTTAGACCTTAGGGGTTAAGCAGTACCCCCACCCCAATTTTACACAGGAGATGCACTGAGGCCCAGAGAGAGAAGAGGGCTGAGCCACTTCCCCTGGACTTGGACCTGAGTCAGGGACTAAGCTCTGCCCCTCAGGACCTCTGGAATCGGCCTGAGCTCCCTCCCAACTGGTGGGAAGACATTCTCTGAGCTCCCAGGATCCTTCTCCCCACTGAAGCCCCTTTTCTCCCCAATAGGACAAGGATGGCTATGGTAGGGACTCAACATGGGAGCCAAGCACATGGCAAGGAAGGGGATATCCGGGCCCTGCTGCTCATACACTCTGACTTTGGGCAAGCAGTTTCGCTTCTTTGAGCCTTGCTTCCTCTGAAAACAAACAGGGCTGTGCCTACCTACGTCCCAGCCCCCAGGGAAGATTAAATCCAGAGGTATACCTGACCCCCCACAGGGCTCAATTAAGGCAAGCTTTAATTATTCTTTTTATTGTTATTCCCATAGCCCCTGAGCTTGGGGCTCTGTGCTTGCCACTGCCTGCCAGACAGCAAGGGGCCTGGATGGCAGGGCTGCTGTAACTCTCCTTTATGCCAGCTCAGTGCCACACACCTCTGGCTGCCTGCCCAGCCCCAGGGTTCCCAATTGCTTGGATCCCTAGGCCTGGGGGACAAGGGGCCCCTCCCAAACAGCTACTGTTCCCAGAATTCGTACAGCCTCAGCAGCAACCTCTATATTTGCTGCTCCCCTCAAGCACCATCTCAGGGACAGGCCACATTCCATGCCATCACCCGCTGAGACGGGGCCCCTCCTGGACATCCTTGACTCCTTAACCCCCAAAGCCTGGTAGTCACTTTGTTCTGTCAAGGAACATCTCTCACATCCATTCACTTCCTTCCACCGCCACCCTGCCCTGATCTGGCCTGTCCTCTCCTGCCCAGGCTCCTGCCCTAGCCTCTACCGTGGCCTCCCATCCTCCAGTCCTGCCCCTGCAGAGGGGTGTTTTTAAAGCACAAACCTGACCCTGTCCTTTCCCTACTCAGAACCACTTATGGCTCCCCACAGCCCTCAACAGAAAGCCCTGGGTCCTCCCCAAAGCCCTGAACAATTTGATCCCTGCAGCCTCACAGAAAACTCCTCCCACCTCCTTTACTCACCTCCTCAGGTGCCAGGCTCTGTTCACTCTTGGGCCTTTGCCACCTAGTTTTTTCTGCCTGGAGTACCCCTCCCCTCTCTCCAAGGAGCTCAGGGATTACAGAGCAGGAAAGAGGAAGAAATAGAAATAAAAATAGCTTTCCTTCCATTTCACTAACCATTTCTCCTTTGCCTCTCCCTCTTGCACTTGGATTTCTGTCCTAGACCCTGTTCCTAAATAACCTTACACATTCCCAGGGCAATTCCAACCACAGGTTGATCACACCCAAATTCTTCTCCAGTCCGGACTAGCCCATTTAACCTATTCAATGTGTCCTCTTGAATAGTTAAATAAAATACAAAATTGTATTTGTAATGACTTATGAGACCCTGCACAATCTGGTTTCTGCTCTACTCTTTTGTATCAGTCTCCTCCCAGCTCCCTAAAGTTACAGCCATGCCAGCCTCCTTTTATTCCCCAACCCAGGGCCTTTGCACATGCTCTTCCACACACCTGGAACATTCCTCTCCAGTTCCCCTTCTCTGAATTTCAGCTTAAATGCCTCCTCCTCAGTAAGGCCTTCCTTGACTACTCTATATAAAGTAGCCTCCAACCCTTTCCTCTACTTCATCACCCTGTTAGTTTTCTTTCAAAGCACTCATGACAATTTATTCATGTGTTTACTCAATGTCTGATTCTTCTGCTAAATTGCAAGCTAAGGGCAGAGCGACATCTGGCCCATTCACTGCTACATCCCAGAGTGTAGCATCACCTTTGGCATGTAACAGGTGGTTAATAAACGTTTTTGAATTAACATATGAATGAGTGCCCACACACCTCACTCCTTCCCAAGATCTTAAGTCATGCTATTCTTGGAAATCCCACACCTCTGCTCTCAAGGGCACCCCATATATTCCTTTTGCTCAGGTCACCCCAGATCTCCCATTTCTTGACCCCTACCCCACCTCCTTCTAATAATCTACGCCCCACCCCTACTTTGCCTTAATAGGCTGTCCCCTCTTCACTCCCTACTCCAGGTCATCCACCCCAGGTCTCCCCAGTTGCTAGCACCATCATTCCTCCGCCCTATGTCACTGCTTGGTAGCGCCCTCTTCAGGTCTCACCACCAAGTAGCACCTCTCCAGATCTTAAGAGTTGGTAGCGCCTTTATTTTGGTCCCTCTCACGCCCCACACTTGGTAGCGCCTTCCTCAGTCTCCCCACTTAGTAGCATCCACTCCATACACCACTTCTAGGTAGTATCCCTCCCCTACAAAGCTCCCTATGCTGCCCCTTGAAAGCGCCATCCTGGCCTCCCCACGCCAGGTCACTTGGTAGTGCCTGCCCCGCGCCCAGGCTGCCGCTCCGCGTTGCCATGGTTCCGCGCGGGCCCGGAACCCCTCGGCCAGGGCCGCTGTCCACTCTCCCTCAGAGGCGAGCGTACCTTTGAAGTAGTCGTTGGCCTGCGTCTTGAGCTCCTCTGCCCGCTTCAGGGCGCCCTCAGCTGGGGGCTCGTCCCGGGGGGGCTCAGCACACTCAGTCCGCTCGCCCTCCGCCATCGCCATGCCGCAAAGCGACCCCCACCCTGGCAACGGCCGCCAGCGGCACCCGGCCGAACCGTCGCGAAGGAGCGCCGGGTGGCTGCCGCCGCTGTCGCACAAGTGTCGTAAAGCGCGGGCCCCGAAGGCCCCCTTTGCGCGCTTGCGCAGGTCCTCTTGCCACAGAGCGCGCAGACAAGGTGACCAGAGGGTACCCAGACGGCGTCCCGTGTAAGATGAACCAATAGGGAAGGAGAAAGGGGCATGGCTAGGGGGAAGACCTGGTATAGCTTCTTCTCCCAAAGATACCAGGTTCCGGCCGCAGAAGCGTCTCAGGTCTTAAAAAGTGGGGTTCCCCGCCGCTCCCTCCGGTTGGTGGGTGGGTTTGCAAATGCTTCTGGGAGTAGAACTGCAGCACAGTTCCCAACGCGGAACCGGAGCTGGGCGTCCAGTCCGACTGCCAATTGCCTGTGTGACCTTGAACAAATCTTCCTTCCTAAGTTACCCATCTATGGAAAATAGGTGGTTTCTTCAAATTAATTTCCAACCTGGAGGATCAGTATTTCTAAGTTTATAAGTGAAAGTAATCTGAGTCCCCAAGTCCTGAGCAAGGCTTGGAAGTTCGTTATCCATCTTTTTTCTCCTCCTTGTATTCACCTTTCTGAATCCTGCTGAATCTTCAAATTGACTCTCCTGCATGTATCTGTATTTTTTTTCTTTGTCTAGATCACAGTGTCTGCCATCTCTACTGCTTGCATTCAGCTTTTCCTCCTCCAGTTTACCCTCCATATGGCAGCTAGACGGATCTTTCTAAGACAAAATAAGACCATGGTGCACCCTCTCCCCCAGCCTTCCATGCCTTTCCAGTGCTTTTAGGTGAAAACCCACTCTTGATGACCTAGGAGATCCTAAATAGTCTAGCCTCAGGCAACATTTACAGATCCTGCCCCTTTCCATTAATCCTCACACACTGCACACCCTTCTAGTCCATCCCTTCCAAGCCCTTAGCCTCTGTTCACCAGGAGCTATAGCTCTGAGTACTTTAAGGCACTATCCTGGCTCCCCTCCTGGAAGCACAAGCTATCCCATCCCTAACCTCTTGTCCTATCTGACATCACCTCTCTGACCATTTCATTGATGAGGACAGAGATTTGCAGAGGTCAATACACATGCCAGAGGTCAAACTGCAAGGAAATGTCAGAACCAATGTCTCTACTAATTCCTGTGCTCTTCACGACTACTCCAAACCCTCAGTATGTGCTAGAGGGTTAGTACATTTTTCTTTTGTTTTTGTTTTTTAGGCTATCTTAATGGATTTGAATCTTGGATTTAAGTCCAGCTCAGTCCTTTCCTGCCTGTGTGTCCTTGGGGAAGTGTTTACCCTCTCTGGGCCTCCTTTTCAACCCCTATAAAGTGGGGAATATGCCTATTATGTAGAATTAGAGGGGCATGTGATGAGATTACAGGAGTATAGCTTTTGGCAAAGGGCCTGACACAGAGTAAGCACTTTTCATATTCAAATACTCAGAGTGGAGCAGAGTACCTAGTGCTATAATGGGGGCAGGAGATTTCAAAGGGTTATGGGAAGACTTTCCCCAACTGGGGAGGTAAGGAAGACTCCTGGAAAAGGCAGTGTCTGAACCAAGATAACCAAGTGAGGGAAGGAGGGAAAGGAGAAATGCATTTAAGGCAGAAGGAACAGCAAGTGCAGACTTGAAAGTGGTTTTCTTCCCTTTAAAGATTACTACGTAGACCACCAGAGAGAGGTTATGAGGGTGATGTAAAGAGATGTGACAGAAGAAACATACCAACCTGCACTTGAATCTACAGACATACATTCTCTCCCACATACATGCTCAGTTAAGTACATGGAATCAGGTTGTACACATGTCAGTACCCAGAATCGCAGTGTCAAACAGTCCCATGCAAGTACGCAGAATCATGACATTGCACAGATATATACAAGTACAAAACATATACCTCTCACACTCAGGAACCCAAAGTAACCAGAGACACACATAAGGCAAAATCATTTCACCCAGATACTAACACGTGTAGAAGGAATTACAACCCTCCAACAGGTTCACAGAATTATGTCACAGAGGCTCACATGTATATACAGAATGACCAAATCACCAGGGATACACATTGCATAGAACCTGTAGGAAGATAGTCACCCCCCTCCCGACAGAACCAGACTGGACTCTCAGCCACCTGGAGTACCCACTCCCCCCAAAGCAATCCCAAAGATAAGTCAACACACAAAGGTCTGGTGCCTACCAAGGTGAAGTCTTTATATGGTGGCATAGAGATTAGTGAGTTTCAGATCCAGCATGGCTGATCCAGTCTCTTCTCCCCTAGACCAGCGTAGCTCCCTCCATTGAGGATCCATATCACCCCCTGAGGGAACAAGGGGGCAGACCCTAATCTCCCCCCACCCCCAGCATCAATTTGGACAGATCACCCTTTGTCGAAAGAGAATTAGTGGTCCCTTCCCAATAGGGTATGAATGGAGCTGAAAAGCAGAGGGCTTTCCCTGTGGGAGATAAAGAGTAGCACCATTGTAGAAAGGGAGCTGAGAGGTAAGAGGGACATGTAGGGGCTGGCAGAGAGCTGAGGAGTCCTGGCCCCTCTCCCCACCCTTTGATGTGCAGATAAGGCTATGCGTGTGCCTATGTGACTGGAGAAGTCTTCTGGATTGTGAACACCCTCCAAGGGAGTGAGGGAGCCCCACGTTTCCCAGATATCTGGGATAAAGTCAAGGTAAGTACACATCTCGAAGACCAGGGTAGGCAAAAGAAGAGGTTCTAGGACAGAAATTGCAGGGATATTGGGTTGGAGAGGCTTAACCAAGGCGTCCAGGAGCAGTGGGGCCTGGAGGGTAGGAGTCTAGAATAGGAAGACTTAGAACAGGGTAGGAATTGGGAAATGTTCAGTGGGGTGGGAAGCTCTATAGTTAGGTGGGTAAGGTCTGTAGTCAGGGAGTCAGAGGTTGTAAGATTTAGCACCAGAGGAATCTGGTACAAGCTAAAATGTAGATTCTAGAATCAGAAGCATTTGGAGGCCAAGTTCTAGAACCAGAGGAATTTGTATCTGAAATCAAAGGAAACTGATTAGAAGCTGTGAGGCCTAGAAGCAGAGGAAGTTACAGAGTAAGGACTAGAATTAGAAAAAGTCCAAAGACTGAGTTCCAGAACCAGAGACATTTTGGCACCATAAGCTCTAGAATCAGAAGGAATGGGGAGGGGGTGTTTGTAAGGTCTAGAACCAGGGGATTTTATAAGGCAAGGTCTAAAATCACGTTTGAAGGCTGAGTACTAGACTCAGGATAATTTGGAGTCATAAAATCTGAGTGAAGGGGAGTTGGATTTGAATATGAGGTCTAGAACCAAGGGAACTTACAGGATGTGGTCTGGAATCAGAAGACATTTGCAACTCAAGTGTAGAATCAGAAAGAAACAGAAAATCAGATCTGGGATTAGAGGACCCAAGAGGTCACAAGTCTGGAAGTTACATAGTCTAGAACCAGTGAATGGTGGAGGTCATGAAGTCCAGTACCTAAAAGAACTGGAGCATGGTGTCAGGTTCTGGAAGAACTTGTTATAAGATCAAGACATAAAAGTCATTTTATTTCTTTTTGATGGGGAAAATAAGTCCTGATTGTAGAAAATTGAAGAGGAATGAGTTGGGCCTCATGAGGTCTGGAACCAAAATGATTTAGAAATTAGGAGGTCTGGATTTAGAACCAAATGTATTATAGATTGGGAAGACTAGAAACAACAGGAAACTTGAAGCTGTGGGGTCGTTGGATATAAGATCTAGAACCAGAGGGAGTTGGCGGGTGTGAGATCCAGAACAAGAGGGATTTATAGGGAGAAGTCTAGAACCGGAAGAAGTTAGAGTGAGTTCTAGAAGCAGTAAAATCTGGTAGTCATAGATTCTAGATGCAGGAGTCCTTAAACTTTTTAAACAGGGGGCCAGTTCACTGTCCCTCAGACCATTGGAGGGCCAGACTATAGGTTAAAAAAAAACAACTATGAACAAATTCCTATGCACACTGCACATATCTTATTTTGAAGTAAAAAAACAAAACGAGAACAAATACAATCACACCGCTGCATGTGGCCCGTGGGCCGTAGTTTGAGGACCCCTGTGTAGAGCCAGAGCGAATTAGAGGTTATAAGTCCCAGAACTAGGCAATTTTTGGAGATTATGAGTTTGGCAAACAGGCAGAATAGGAGGTTGTGAGGTCTGGAATAAGAAAGATTTACAGGATAATGAGATCTACATCAGACCATGTTGGAGGTTATGCAGTCTAGAACCAGTTGGAGGTCAGAGGTTATACAGTCTGGAACCAGAGAAGGTTAGAGGTTGTGTGGTTTGGAAGCAGAGGAAGTTGGAGGCTGCCACTGAAATTGGAAGACCACAGATGAAGCCAGTGTCCAGGCGGAGCTGGGGGCAGCAGGAAGTCTGGAGCAGAAGGGGAAGGCAGAGCTGGATGGCAGTTTGGGAGGCTGAGTTCTTAAGTTGCTGGGGGTAAGGTCTGGCCCAGAGCCTCCCCCAGGGACACCCGAGGATGGGGGAAGAACAGAGTCCCACATTCTTATGGACTCTAAGAAATTTGTAATGATTTAAAACCATTCTCATGAAATCAGCAAAAATAATAATAAAAGATAGAAATTGATTATGGTTATCCACACTCCCCAGAACCCAGAAACACAGCTCTGACCCCCAACTCTCCCCAACCCTAATTCCCCAAAATAAAGCCAAGAGAATCTGATAAGGGGATAATGAGGTAACCAAGTACTGAGAACCCCAAGGGAAGTCCTGAGTAGAGGAGGGGGCCAGGACCCCCTCTCAGAGGTCACTGAGCTGATATCCCAAAGAGCCCCCAGACTGGGAGCAGGCAGAGGGGTGAGGGCTGAGGTAGGCCCGAGGTGGGTGGGGGGCACTCTGAGAAGAGAGGGGGCCCCTCTCCTGGCACCCCCATTCTGTGCGTTGGCTGCTGGCTTGGAGTGTGGTGGAGGTCCTTGCTGGGGGAGGAGAAAGGACAAGGTAAGAGGGGCTGGCTCAGTGGGCCTGGGCCAAGCCTGCACCTGGCTGGAAATGGCTCCTGGGCTGGGCAGTATCCTCATCCGGACAGAGAGAGAGCAGTGAGGGGCCCAGGCCTGTGGGGGAAGATGGAAGATAAATAAGTGGAGAATTATCACCCCAACCTGTCTTCCCTTCCTGGGCATGTAAAACTTTGGCGGTGAGGCAGGCCTGCCTGGATTTGAACAGCAGTGAAATCTTGGGAAAGTCCAGCTCTCAGGGCTGTGGTTAAGAGCCCAAGTCTGGAGCCAGATGCTGCTCTTGTTTGAATCCAAGTGATCCCAAAGATGAGTCAACACAACAAAGGTCTGGTGCCTAGGTGAAGTCTTTATGGTGGCATAGAGATTAGTGAGTTTCAGATCCAGCATGGCTGATCCAGTCTCTTCCCCTCCCTTAGACCAGCATAGCTCCCTCCCTTGGGGATCCATATCACCCCCTGAGAGAAGGAGGGTGTGCTACTTACTTGCTGTGTGACCCAGGGCAGGTCACTTCACCTCTCAGTCCCCTCATCTGTAAAATGGGCTAATAACAGTACCTCCCTCCCAGGGCTGTTGTGAGGACTAAATGAGTAAATCCAACTAAAGTGAGTACTGGTGAGTGCTCAGTGAGTGAGCTGTTATTACTTGGGAAACGTGGATGGTCATGCCCACCTCATTATGAGAGTATACTTATTGAGCACCTACTATGTGCCATGCATGCACTTTGCCAGGTGCTGGGGGACACAGCAGTGAGCAGAATGGATGAAACTTCCTGCCCTCACAGGGCTGACAGTTCAGGGAGGGGGACCAATTGACCCATGTACATAAAGGATTTAGCACAAAGCCTGGCATAGAATGAGTGCTTCAATGTTAGTTCTTCATTTACAAAGATGTTCTGGGGACTTTCTCTGTGCCCAGCCACATGCACAAAGTAAAGTGCAGCAGTGACCAATACAGCACGGGGCCCCTGCACTCACCGGTCTCATACCTGCTGAGAGAAGACAGCCAGTAATCACATAATGACACAAATCCCTGTATAACATAGGCCTGATCTTTCTCTGGAGGACAATAAGGAGCTATGGAGGGTTTTGAACAGAGAGGGGCCAAGGTCAGATTCATACTTTGAAAAGATCCCTTTGGTTGATGTCTGGAGGCTCCAAGTGGAGCTATGGCTTTTGAGAGTTGCATGAAAAATGATAAAGCATGGTGTTATAAGCCATGAGTTTATGAAGGAAGGGAAACCTTTGTGGAAGGAGTAATATTTTATCTGAGATCTAAAGGATGTGGGAATTTGGCAAAAAGTAGAAGGAAAAGCATTCCAGGCAGAGGGATCAGGTTATGCAAAGGGCTAGAGGCAGCCTTCTTAAGCAAGAACCCATGACAATGCCCTACAGTGAGGCTCTATGCAATCTTCCCTTCCCTCTTATGTCCTCTTCTCTGCTTCAGCCATACTGGTCTTGCTTTACCCACATAATACAGATACACTCCCACCTCAGGGCCTTTGCACTTGCTGTTCCTGCTACCTGACACACTTTCCCCCAGATATCATCAAGGCTCACTCCTCCAGGTCTATGTTCAACTATCACCTCTGTGAGGTCACCTTGATCATAACTATTTGAAAACTGAAATCGTCTCACCCTAGAGCTCTCTCTTTCCTTGCATGTTATTTCCTTAGTAGCACTCATTTTCATCTCTATGTTATGGTCTGTTTCCCACACTAGAATGTCAGTTCCATGAGGGTAGGGACTTCTGTGCATTTGTTCACAGTATGTGTCCAGTAGCTAGGACAGTGTGCTGGACATATACTGTGTGCTCCATAAATATTTGTAACATGCACAAAGGAAGGAATAAACTGAAAGATGGTGATTGTGGCTGAAACAGAGGGTCTGAATCAGAGTGTGGCCTGAGATGAGGCAGTAGCCACACTCCAAGGGAGATTGAGTCCAAGCTTGATCTTTCTTTGAAGGGCAAGAGGGAGTCATAGAACTGTTTTGAGCAGAACAGGGCCAGGGTCAGGCTGGTTCCTTGGAAAAATCCCTCTGGTTGATGCCTGGAGGTTTCAAAATGGCTTTTGAGAGTTGCACGAAATATGACAAGCACAGTGGCTTGTCTAGTGTTCTGCGGAGCCCCACAGCCATTGGGCGGACATTTGTTGAGCGCTTACAACATAACATATCTTAGGCTAAAGCCCTTCTGGTGTAGCATCTTCATGAGTCTTCAAAACATCTCATTTGGGCGGTGCCCATGTCAGTGGGTAGGGCACCGGCCACATACACCAAGGCTGGAGGATTTGAACCTGGCCGGGGCCAGCTAAAACAGCAATGACAACTGCAACAACCAAAAAAGATAGCCAGGTGTTGTGGCAGGTGCCTGTTGTCCCAGCTATTTGGGAGGCTGAAGCAAGAGAATTGCTTAACCCCAAGCATTTGAGGTTGTTGTGAGCTGTGATGTCACAGCACTCTACACAAGGCAATAGCTTGAGACTCCATCTCAAACAAACAAACAAAACAATTCATTAAGGCAAGAGTTCTTGCCTTATAATTATCACAATAGGCCCCAATTGGCAGAAGCAGCAGCTTTCACAAAGGCACACAGATGGGAATGGCCAAGGCAGGATTCAAGCCAAATTCAGTCAAAAAACCAAGGCTTGGTGCCTATAGGTCAGCAGCTAGGGCACCAGCCACATACACCAGAGCTGGCAGGTTTGAGTCCATCCTGGGCCTGCCAAACAACAATGACAACTACAACCAAAAAATAGCCGGGTGCCTGTAGTCCCAGCTACTTGGGAGGTAGAGGCAAGAGACTCGCTAAAGGCCTTAAGCCCAAGAGTTTGAGGTTGCTGTGAATTGTAATGCTACAGCACTCTATCGAGGGCGACATAGTGAGACTCTGTCTCAAAAAACAAAACAAAACAGGCTCGGTGCCTGTGGTTCAAGCGGCTAAGGTGCCAGCCACATGCACCTGAGCTGGCCGGTTCGAATCCAGCCTGGGCCTGCCAAACAACAATGCCGGCTGCAACCAAAAAATAGCCGGGCATTGTGGTGGGTGCCTGTAGTCCCAGCTACTTGGGAGGCAGCGGCAGGAGAATCGCTTAAGCCCAGGAGTTAGAGGTTGCTGTGAGCTGTGATGCTACAGCACTCTACCCAGGGTGATAGCTTGAGACTGTGTCTCAAAACAAAACAAAACAAAACACCAAGGTTTGGGCCCGTGTAGCAGCCCGTGTAGCCTATGGCTAGGAGGAGTGAGAGTTATAAGAAACACCTGTATAGCTCGAAAATGAAACACCTTGGTGAAAAGGGCATGGGGAGCGATTTAGCTCTCTTTACAAGCATGGGAGCTCGGAAGATGGGAGCATTGGTGAAATTGGCAGTCTCTACACCTGTGGAGTTAAGCACCACAAGATCAGCTCTATATTAGGCTGCAGGAGAAGGCAGTCGGGAGCATGGATTGCTCACTCTGACTTTGTCGCTTCTCCTGCCTGCAGAACGCCAGCATGGCATCTCTCTGCTGAAGATTACTAAGCTTTGCTAAAGACTGCTAAGACTTATTCTTCTAAGACTGCTTCACCCTCAAAGACTATCTCCCTTCTGCTAAAGTAGATAGCCCTCAGGCACCTAAGAGCAACTACATGAGCAAGGTAGCATAGTGGTCCGCCTCCAGAACCTAGATAAGCCAGGGCCAGAGACCAACCAGTCCAGGTCCCTGACCAGTGACAATGAGAGGTCTGGGCTCAGCTTCCACCTCAAAGGGGAGCCTTGGCAAGCCCCTGCCTCCCTGAGGGTGTCTCCTTCCCCTGCAGTGCCTATTTCCACCAAGGTCACCCCTGGGCACTGACAGTCTCTTTGGAATGGTTCCATCCAGGTACCTTCCTGGGGAGAGGGTGACCCAGGCCTCTGGATACCCAGATTGCCACTCACCCAGGGGCTCATTCAGGTCCAGGAGGTGGGTGCTGGGATGCTGTTGGCTCCCTGGGGCTGGGCCTCCTGTCAGAAGGAAACTCTGTGGGAGAGAGACATACCCACTGCTATCATTGTCATCACCATCATCATTAACATCCAAGGAGTGGTTAAGGGCGCTGTTGGGGTCCAGCAGCCACCTGTCACTGCCCCAGATGTCCTCCTTGTGTTCCCCCTGTGCCTTGTCCTCCCTCTTCCTCTTCTGTGCTCTAGGAGGCTGGCCCGTACACGTGGACTACAACACCTTGCAACCTTGCTCTGTGTGTTCCTGTTAGGATTGGGTTCAGCTCATGGGAGATTATGAGGGGTATTTATTCTTCCAGCTGTTTCCCTGCTAGGTCACTATGAGAAGGTTGTGTCTCTACACGAAAGGTTTCAACCTTTATCAAATGGACTCCACTGGCTCCAGAATCTGGTAGCCACCGCTGCCTGCACCTTCCGACAAGGGCTAGTGCCAGCTTCCGATGTTGCTAACCCCAGGGTGCTGCACCAACCCTTGCTGACTTCCCTCTACCCTGTCCACAGCTTTGTCAATAGTCCTGCTATGAAATGCCCCTCAACATCCCATCCTGGTTTCCTGTCCAGACTCTGACTGACATAGTTGCTTAACTTCTCCTATATAAATGTATATAATAACATCTCAAGAGTAGTTTTGGGGTTAAATAAATTAATTATGCAAGCCACTTAGTGCAGTCAGCATCTGGCACGTGATCAGCACTAAATACATGTAAGCTATTGATGCTGTCAACCACATCCCTTGGGTTAAAACAGCTCTTTGCAGAGTGAGGAGCCAGGGTATTTCTGTGGGTAAAAGGGAGCCATGGGAGGACCTAGAGGGAGGCCTTGTGGAAGGGACAGAGCCCAGACTGGCTTTTAAAAAGTGCATTCTGGTTGCTGTTGTGCAAAATGGGCAGTAGGGGTTGAGGCTGAAGGCCAGGACACTGGGGGGATGCTGCTTTTGTTTGGTTTGTTTTTGTACATCATTTATGGACAGCCTACTAAGTGTCAGCCAAGAGGCTCATTTCATTTATTCCTCATGGCAGTCTTGTGAGATGTTAACTATTCCCACTTTCCAGATGAGGAAACTAAGGCTCAGAGTGGTGATTTCTCCTGCCCAAGGTCTCAGTTACTAGTGGTCAACCTGGGACTTGAACCCAAGTCAGTCTGACTCTCAATTCTGCACTAGTAATCCAAGGCCAAATCCTGTTCTAGTTTGGGGAAGGAGTCCCATGGGAGCAGAGAAGATTCCTACAGATACTAGTGACCTGCCATTTCTCTCTTACCCTAATTAATTTTCCTTAGCACCTATCACCAACTTACATGTATTTGCAAAGCCTTTTCATGCCCATTAGTGAAACTAGAAGATCAAGGTCCTAGCCTTAGCTGAGCTGTAAGACCTTCGGCCATTCTCCTCTTTGGTATCCAATCTATAAAAGAGGGGATTTAAGCCTGCTAGGTTCCGAGAACCAGAAAATCCCATCAATCCCTCAACATACCAGGCTGAGGGGAAACAGCAGAAAGTTTTCGGGTTCTGGGCTGGGGCACCGTTTGGGGGGTCTCACTCCCAATAGCTCCGCTCCTTTGGCCTCGTCCTCTGAGCTCTGGGTCAGGGGCCTACAGGAAAATAGGCAAGAATCTCTGGACACAGCAAACCTGAGCAGGTGTGAACACCATTGTAAGCAGGTGATGAGCATTCATTCACTCCCCCAAATACCACCTTTACTTATACACCCTCAAGCCATCTTCCCATTTGTCTATCTAGTGATCCCTCATCTACCCACCCAAACTTCTATCTACCTCCCCTTTCATCTATCCACCTATCTAAGGATTCACACCCCCATCCATCCATCCATATTCACTCATTCATTCATCTATATACCTACAAATTTTTCCATTCATCCAGCTGATGATCCATCACCCACTCATACTGCCTCCACCATCTACCCTTCCATTCATCACCTGTCTATCCACCCACTTGCCATCCATCCATCCATCCTTCCATCTACCTACCCACTCTATTCATTAATAATTCCCTCCCAGGGTGGCGCCTGTGGCTTAGTGGATAGGGCGCTGACCCCATATACCAAGGGTGGCGGGTTTGAACCCAGCCCCGGCCAAACTGCAACAAAAAATAGCTGGGTGTTGTGGCGGGTGCCTGTAGTCCCAGCTACTTGGGAGGCTGAGGCAAGAGAATCGCCTAAGCCTAGGAGCTGGAGGTTGCTGTGAGCTGTGACACCACAGCACTCTACTGAGGGGATAAAAAAAAAAATTCCCTCCCTCCTTCTTCTAATAGATCTTTGTCAGGCATCCACTGTATACCCAACCCCAAGCTGGGAGCCTTGGGAGATACAAAGAGATGTCCATAAAATCCTCATAAGGACAGTAAAAGACCATTCTGGATACTAAAGTGGGGACATGCCTAAAATCTGGAGAGCAAAACCTGAGTATTAGTAATCTAACACCTTTGGGAGGGAGATTAAATGCCCTTCAAAATCATATACAAAATTATGTGTGTAAATTTCCTTGGGAAAGAGTTCATAGCTTTCATCTGATTCTCAAAGGTGTTAGAGACTTAGTTCCAGATAGCTTCTCTGACATTGTGGCAATATCTTAACTATGACAAATTGTCACTAGGTCATATATAAATATGTTCCAAAGGAGAGACCCCGGTAGACAGGTAGAATTTAGATCAACCATGAGAACAGTGGCAGGTACTTGAGAAGGGGGCACAGCCCAAGCAATGGCAAGAAGCTGGAACAGACTTGGCATGTGCTGGGGACCATGAAGACTGGAGCAGAGATCAGGGTAGGAGAACTGCAAAGGCTGATGTAGAGGGAGGTACAAGACCAGGTGAAAGGACCTACTCTATACTCCCATGGCATCACCTGTATAAGGTGGCTCACCTCTTCCGAGCCCCAGCCATGGGGGAGGATGCTGAGGGATCCCCTCTGGAAGGGCTGGTGCAGCTCAGCCGGGGGTCACTCCCCCAGCGGGGCAGCAAGGAGGGCTCAGGGGGTGGGGGTGACAGGCCATGGAAGCTCCGAGCACGGGGCCGGGGGATAGCCCCTGGAGGTCTGTGGTAGGCCCTGGGTAGCTGCTCGCTGGAGTTGAGCTGGAAGTCATCATCCATGGAGATGTAGGGGGCCAGCATCTCCAAATCCAGAGCATCGACATCCTGCAGAGGGCAGGAGGGAGTGAAGAACATGAGCCTCAGACTTTGGTGGACCTGGGCTGGAATCCCAGCTCTACCAATCCTGACTTGTGTGCCTGAGGCTGAGTCTGAGCTTTAAAATTATAAAGTGGGTATAAAGACTCTTTGAAGCATGTTAGAAAAATCTTAACTTGCTTTTAATAAACTATTGATCAAAATTTGAATTTTGAGGAGGCTGCCAATGAGGGCTTAGGGAAGTGAGTAGCATGTTATTGGAAACCAGAGAAAAGGGGGCTGTTGTGTAGTGGTAGTGGCTGAAAGTTTAGCAACACCATTGCCTGTAATTATGTAGAAAGTAGAAAGTAGTAACAAACTGGGTGACCCAGCTAAGGAGATTTCCAGCCCGAGGGTTGAAGGAGCTGGCTGACTTCTTAGTAAGGAGATTTCCAGCCAGAGTCTTGAAGGAGCTGGCTGACTTCTTAACTAAGGAGATTTCTGGCCAGAGTGTTGAAGGAGCTGTCTGACTTCTTACTACTCACTGTACAAGGCAAGAGCTGATAAAGGAAATTTCCTTTTTTTTTTCTCGAGACAGAGCCCTGGGTAGAGTGGTGTCATAGCTCACAGCAACTTCAAATGCTTGGGTTCAAGTGATCCTCTTGCCTCAGTTTTCATTTTTAGTAGAGACAGAGAGTCTCACTTTGCTCAGGCTGGTCTCAAACTCATGAATGAGCTCAAGCAATCCACCTGCCCAGCCTCCCAGAGTGCTAGATTATAGATGTGAGCCACCTCGCCTGACTAAGGAAATTTCTCCTAATGGAAGAAATGTTAAATATGAAGAATCTGGTGCTCACAGGTTTTGAAAATTCTTAGCCTTCCTGCGTAGTGAAAAATTAACTTCACCTGAAGAGAAGGTCTGACCTTGGCCCCAGCTCCTAGGAAGTAACCTCTAAGCCCTCCAAATTTCCTGAGTGAAGTATTGTCTTTGCTATTCCTTAGACCACACCTGATGGTTGGTGCTAACAAAGCGATTCATGGTAGGTCCCTAGATTGTTTATGCTAATGAGATAGCTCTGGATGGGGGCCAGCCATGGCAGACCATGTGAGTAGAGGGTTGTGGCTTTGAAATCAGCCTGACCTCCAGAGAAGACAGGGGTGGCACCAGAGATTGATTTACTGCCCACATAATTGAATTTAATCAATCATGCCAATGCAATGACATCTCCCAATAAAAACTTGGGACACTGAGGCTTGGATGAAGCTCTCCAGGTAAGCAATACTTTATACACACATTGCCATATACCAGTGCTGGGATGATAATGTTAGGACCCTACCAGTCCCAAATTCCATCCTATGCATATCTTTCTTTAGCTAGTTCTGATGTATATTCTTTTGCTATAATAAAACAAAAATCCTAAGTATAGTGCTTTCCCCAAGTGCTATGAATACTTCTAGTGAATTATCAAACCTAAAGGAATCTTTGGGAGTCTATAGATATTTCTGAATAGATCAAAAGCTGGTCTGAAGTAAGGGTGGCCCTGTGGACCCCTAAACTTTCAGCTTGGGCAGACTTGGCAGTCTGAACAACTATGTTATTAACCTTGAGTTTGGCTGATTATAGGAACTCTCCAGATGGCAACTGATGCTAAAATTAAGAAATAGTTTCTGAGCAAAGGAGGGCACTCCCAGGAAAGCTAAAGATGAAGCACAGGATAGGACTTAACTCCTTGTTAAGGCTTCAGAAAGGTGAAAGGTGGTGCCTCAGCCTATCCTTCAGTCAGACAAAAGACACTCTAAGGAGTTTAAGGGTAACTCTCATAGGTTTTCTCAATCAAATAACAGGGCTTCTATTAAACAGCCATCTTAGCCATCTTCACAGAAGCCAAGGTAGAGGAGGGCTTATCTCAAAGCAATTTGTGAGTGTGGCTTTTGTCTAGTGGAGCTAACACCAAAGAAATTCACACAAGACCCACAAAGTTGGTTTGGGTTGGGGTTTATGTATTTATGTATTTATTTATTTTTTGGAGACAGAGTTTTCACTTTGTCGCCCTCAGTAGGGTGCCATGGCGTCATAGCTCACAGTAACCTCAAACTCTTGGGCTCAAGTGATCCTCTAGCCTCAGCCTCCCAAATAGCTGGGCCTACAGGCACCTGCCACAATGCCTGGCTATTTTTAGAGATGAGGTCTCACTCTGGCTCAGGCTGGTTTCAAACCTGTAAGCTCAGGTAATCCACCCGCCTTGACCTCCCAGAGTGCTAGGATTACAGGTGTGAGCCCCCTGTTCCTGGCTATTTATTTATTTTTGAGACAGGGTCTTGTTCTGTCACTGCGGATAGAGTACAGTGATGTCATTATAGTTCACTGCAACCTCAGACTCCTGGGTTCAAGCGATCCTCCTTCCTTAGCCTCCTAAGTAGCTGTGACTATAGGTATGTACCACCACACCCAGCTAATTAAGACCCACAAAGTTTTTTTTTCTTTTTTTAAAGACTCACAAAGTTTTAAGAAGAGGATTATATGAACAAAAACATCACTCACTTGGACTGAAAGGGATAGAGATGGTACAGAATGAAAAGAGGCCTTTGGATCACCACATTTCTACAAGGAGAAAGCAAGCTGAGAAAACTACTCAGCTGCAAATACATTACCTTTTATTAAAAAGGAAAGATGACTCAGAGCAAGGAGCCAAAAGCCCAGGGGGTGGCACCAAGAGCCATGGGGAAAAACTCCTGGGAAATAGTATGAATAAGTCCTCATCAAGGAACTTCCGTATCTGCCTGGATGGATTTCAAAACTGCTATGGACCAGAGACACATGTGCTCCCTCTTTTGCCCCTTTTCCAATACTGGTGGCTATTTCTGTTATTCTGTGCTTGTCCCTCCACTGTGTGCTGGCTGTGTGGGTGGCAGATGACTTTTCTCTTTAGTCCACAGGCCAATAGCTCGAGAGGAACTGTACTCCAAGAGCTTCACCCTTACCCCAACCAGATTTAGATAACAAGGTTCTGGACTTCAAGTGGATCCTGTAATAGGAAGAGACTTTGGGGGGCCTTTGATGGGGGGGGGGGAGGCTGTATTTTGCCTCAGAGAGAGACATGAATCACTGGAGGTCCCCAGTGATCCCTGCCTTTTGGTGTTCATACTCTTATGAACTATAGCTACCTCCCACATTGTACTAGGGTTGGTCTCAATGACCAACAGTACAGCAGAAGGAACAATAGGTCACTTCTGAGATTAGGCTATGAAAGACTATCTTTCCTCTCAGGTGCTCTCTTGCTCTCTCACTCTCCTACTTTCTTCTCTGATCACTTTGCTTGGAGGAAGCCACCTGCCATGTTGTAGGGAAACCCAAATGTGCTCAGGTGATAAGAACCAAGGTCTCCAGCCAAAGCCAGTAAGGGACTGACTGCCAATAACCTCATGTGTGTGAGCTTGGAAGCAAATTTGCCTCCATCAGCCCCAGATGAATGTACCCCTGACCAAAAGCTTGACTTTCAATCTCATGAGAGATTCTGAACAAAAACCACCAGCTAAGCTGCTCCAAGATTCCTGATTCTCAGTAACCATATGACATGATAACTGTTAGTTGCTTTAAGGTGCTAAGTTTTTAGGTAATTTCTTATGTAGCAATAGGTAACCAATATATCATGTCATCTATGCTATCTTATTTATCCATCTGTCATCTTATCTATCTACCCAATAAATCATCCATTCAAATATCTTTATCAATCCAGTTTTCATTCAGCCAGTGAACCAGTGGACCATCTATCTAACCATCCAAACATCCATCCATTCATTTATCCTTCTAAATATCTGCCTAAACGTCATCTACCATTCAATTAATGAATATGATGGTCTGTCCATCTATCTATCCATCCATCCACTCATCCTTTTAGCCATTCCACCACACTTCTATAAAGCACCAATATGTCAGCCCCTGGAACACAGGGGTGAAGACTGCTCCTCCCCTGTCAGCCCTTACCTGAGCCATATCTAGATCTGTCTCCACTGCCTGAAGGTCTTTACTGGAGATGGAGAGTCTGTGTGCATTCTCCATGCCCCAAAGTAGCTTATCTGGGAGGTCAGCCTAAGGAAGAAGAAATAGAGTCTTAAGAAAATCTTGAACCCTGGGACCTATCAACAGTAAGACCATCTGGAGCTTAGGGGTAGAAGTGGGGCTTAAGTGTCAGACGGCTGAGGGGCTGGGGTGCGGTGGCTCATGCCTGTAATCCTAGCACTCTGGGAGGCTGAGGCAAGAGGATTGCCTGAGCTCAGGAGTTCGAGACCATCCTGAGAGAGAGTGAGACCCTGTCTCTAAAACTAGCTGGGCATTGTGGTGGGCACTTGTAGTCCCAGCTACTTAGGAGGCTGAGGCAAGAGAATCACTTGAGCCCAAGAGTTTGAGGTTGCTGTGATCTATGAAACTACGGCACTCTCCTGAGGGGCACAAAGTGAGAATGTCTCAAAAACAAAACAAAAAATGTCAGACACCTGGGGCATACAAGGAGTCATGTAGCAAACGCAAAAAAGTTCTGAACCTGGGTGTTCAAAAGTCTGAGTGCTGTGTATATGTAGATCAACAGAACAAATTAATGATGAAGTTTAGAAAGATCAGGGTCTGAGGCCAAGACATTTAGGTTCTCTGGGTTAAAGGTCTTAGAGTTTGGATTTTAGGGGAAAAATAATGCCAAGTCCAACTGTCTCAGGGGTAAAGGGTGAAGTCAAAAGTCATAGTCTTTTTTTTTTTTTTTAGAGACAGATTCTCACTTTGTCACCCTCAGTAGAGTGCTATGGCATTACAGCTCACAGCAACCTCCAGCTCTTGGGCTTAGCCAATTCTCTAGCCTCAGCCTCCCAAGTAGCTAGGACTACAGGTGCCTGCCACAACACCTGGCTATTTTTTTTGTTGCAGTTTGGCCAGGGCCGGGTTTGAACCTGCCACCCTCAGTATATGGGGCTGGTGCCCTACTCACTGAGCCACAGGTGCTACCCAAAGGTCATAATCTTTACTTCTCTGGTGGAAGGAAGATGCTTTCTTTTAAGAGTGGAGATGAACTGGCCAGGTGTGGTGGCTCACACCTGTAATCCTAGTGCTCTGGGTGGCTGAGGCAGGTGGATTGCCTGAGGTTATGAGTTCAAGACTTTAGAACAAGACCCCCTCTAAAAATAGCTGGACATTGTGGAGGGTGCTTACAGTCCCAGCTACTTAGGAGGCTGAGACAAGAGAATTGCTTAAGCCTAAGAGTTTGAGGTTCCTGTGAGCTGTGACACCATGGCACTCTACTAAGGGGGTTAAAGTGAGACTGTCTCAAGAACAAACAAACAAAAGAGTGGGGATAAAGACAGTCAACACCAGATGGTGGGGAATCTGTGGTCTCAAGGCCACATGTGGCATTCCAGATTCCCCAAGTGCTACCTCTCAACCCAATCCAAATTTCATAGAACAAATCCCTTTATGAAAAGGATTAGGGTTTTTATTTGTTTGTTTGGGTAGAGTGCCATGTTGTTATAGCTCACAGCAACCTCAAACCCCTGGGCTCAAGCAATCCTCTGGTCTCAGCCTCCCAAGTAGCTGGGACTATAGGTGCCTATCACATGCCTGGATAGTTTTTCTATTTTTAGTAGAGACAGGGTCTCATTCTTGCTCAGGCTGGTCTTGAACTTCTGAGGTCAGGCAATACATCTGCTTCGGCCTCCCAGAGTGCTAGTATTACAGGTATGAGCCACTGTGCCCAGCTTATGAAGACCATTTTTTCGGTAAAATTTGGTTTCAGTCAAAACACTGCACTCAAGGATCCAGATTATGGTCTACTGAGTACCTACTAGGCACCAGGCCCCTACTAAGAGCTTCCCACAGATAATCTCATTTAATCCTCACAATAACTAATGATGTGGCTACTTGCTATTATCTTCCTTTTATAAGTGAAGAAAAGAAGGCCTCAAGAGCTCACTTGCGGGTGGCGCCGGTGGCTCAAGGAGTGGGCGCCAGCCCCCATATACCAGAGGTGGTGGGTTCAAACTCAGTCCTTGCCAAAAACTCCCCCCCCAAAAAAGAACTCACTTGCTGGCTTGGTGCCCATAGCACAGTGGTTCTGGCGCTGGCCACATACACCCAGGGTGGTGGGTTCAAACCCAGCCCAGGCCAGCTAAAAACAACAATGACAACTGCAACAAAAAATAGCTGGGTATGTGGCAGGCGCCTGTAGTCCCAGCTACTTGAGAGGATGACGCAAGAGAATAAGTTAGTGGTTCACAACCTTCCTAATGCTGTAGCCCTTTAAAACAGTTTCTGTGGGTCATGACCCACAGATTGAGAACCGCTGGCTTAAGCCCAAGAGTTTGAGGTTACTGTGAGCTGTGACACCATGGCACTCTACCAAGGGTGACATAGTGAGACTATTTAAAAAAAAAAAAAAAAAAAAAAAACTCACTTGCCCAGGGTAACACAGCTGGTAAGAGGCAGGCTCAGGATTTGAATGCAGCTTTGTGTAAATTAAGACATTAGACATTCTGATTCTGAGGTCAAAGTTCAGAGAGCCTGGATACTTGATCACAGACTTGGGGGATGGGGTCACTTGTGCCAATTCAGAACTTCCCAGGTTATGGGCCAGACTCTAGAATTCTAATAATTGAAGGCTCTGGAATCCCTGCCCCATCTCATTCCACCCTCCCCACTACTTGTTCACATAGAGAAACCAAAGCCCAGAGAACAGCAAGGATTGAGCCAAAGGCCAAAGCAGCCTAGATCCAGAGGGCTCAGGTGGGTGGGAACACCTACCGGAAGAGGACTCTGGGGACGCTGAGTGGCTGGCGCTGTGCTGGGGGTGGCAGCTACTGAAGCCCCCCCGTCCAGGATGGGTGCCAAGAGGCGTCGAAGGTCAGGGCTACAAAAACGGCGGGGGTCAGCAGCCAGGATGGCCTCACTCAGGGTAGGGGGGTGCAGGAAGGCAAGGATTCGAGGACCAGAGGCATCTGCAGGACACATAGAGGTGAGGGGAACATAGGTGGTTACCTAGGGCTGAGGGTCAGAGCCCTCCACACCAATCCCAGGGAACACAACATGGCCACTGGCCACCATCCTTAGTAGTAAGGGAAGGGGATTGGAGAACTGTTGCACTGAGGGTTATTTTTAAAAACCCTTTTTAAAAAGACGCCAGCTTGTAGTGAGGCCCTGAGGGTTCCAGGGGAAAGGTCTGGGACCCCAGAAAAGCATTTGGCCATTTAGCTCTGTGAGCATGCATATAGGAGAAAAGGCTGGCCAGAGGCCCTCAAGGAGATGCTAAGGTACCCAGCGGGCAAGACATGGCTCAGAGCCAGCTCTGAGGCAGAAAAGGAAAGGACATTGGCAGCTGTACCCCACCAAGGAGCAGGGGCTGCCACAACAGCTTAGGGAAGGTGAGGCCATGAGAGACAGAGAGAGAAGGAAGAGGGAAAAAAGAGCCGGACTTGGGACAGTGGAGATTTCTGGAAGCCAAAGAGCAATGAAGCAGGCACAGGGAAGAAGCTGAAGGGTGGGAGCAATGGGAAGCCACAGGACCCAGAGCAGAGGGCGGCAGGAGACTGTAGCAATCAGCCCACAGACACGGGAGAGGAGGGAGGACAAAGGAGAGAAACTGCATGTGCAAAGGCCTTGAAGGCCACGAAGCCATGTTCCAGGAGCTCTCAGGAAGCAGTGAGGTTTGGAGGGTGAGTGAGAGGGGTGGGAGGCAGGAATCAGGAACCACAGAGCCTGGTGAGCCATGTTAGGGCACTTGGGCTTCTTTCCAAGGGTCCCGAGGGCACAACCCCTCCCAGCCCTAGCCCTGCTGCATACCAAGGCTGTCCTCAGAGTTAGGGGCATCCTTTTGAGAGCAGGAGGCGCCCCACTGAATGGGTCTGCGAGAGTGCCGTTCCGTCTGCTCCAAGGACAGCACCACTCCGGTCTCTTCTACCCGGCTAGAGTATGGGCAGAAAGGGGATGGGAGTCAGGGAGGGTCCCGGGCCCCAGCCCAGGTAACCCCTTCAGATGATGTGCTATTAACTGGAGGACATTTTGCAGAAAGTAATTCCCCACATTTATTTGTGTTTTATTATAAAAGCATTTTTTTTTGAGACAGGGTCTCACTCTGTTTCCCCAGCTAAGGATTGTAGTGTCATCACAGCTCACTGTACCCTCAAACTCCTTGGCTCAAGCAAACTTCCTGCCTCAGCCTCCTGAGTAGCTGGGACTACAGGTGCAAGCCACCACACCTGGCTACCATTTCTATTTTTAGTAGAGATGGGGGTCTCATTCTTGTGCAGCCTGGTCTCAGACTCCTAACCTCAAACGATCCTCCCACCTCAGCTTCCTGTATTGGGATTACAGGCCTGAGCCACCACGCCTGGCGTATAACAGCATTTTAAAAGAAAGTTAAGTTTGTCCCTTCCCAAGCTCCCTCTGTAGAAGGAAAGACAGAAAAAAGAACTAGCATCTGGCAGAGGCTGGGTAGAGAGAAGGGAGACTGGGGGTGGGGGTGGGGAAGTCAGAGTGAGGATGCCTAGCAATAAACAGGCTGAAGAACTAAACATTCTCTTCATACATATTTACTTATAAAGAGATTCTTATAAATGTATTGATAAAAGATATATTTTTAACATATTTTCATTACATTACCAAATATGAAGAATTCATGGGGCTATATTTTTATGAATAAGCTTTTATTTATGATGTTTCTATTCATAGATATTTTTCACATTCAAGGGAACAGATTTATAAATACATCCTTCGTATGTCCCTACACCTCCCTTCATGCAGTCTTTGGCTGTGGAGATGATCCAAGTGCTAACTGGGCAAACTGGCTTTTGGAGGGTTGGTCTGGCTGAGGACCAGGCCCTCATTATTTACATCTGCCTAATACCCTACAGGACAGAAAGCAGGTGGATCTGGTCTTCCCACCAGCTCTTTGAGAAGCTAGGGCCCCTTTGTTTCCTTTGCTTAATTGTTCTTGGGCTGGAAAAATCCCAAATTAGACTCGACCAAAGCTACCTTCATCCCCCCGAAAAGCATAGGAACACACAATCGCACATGTACACACACACAGAGGAACATTTACATATGCCCGTGTGTACACAGTGACAGACGTGCTCACTAGCCTCTGGGCTCACATAGATGCACACATGCCACATTCATTTGTTCATTCCATAAATAGTACTGCCCAGTGGTTAAGAGAAAGAACTCTGTAGCCAGTGATCTGAGTTTAAATCCTAATTCTGTCACCTATGACCTGTGTGACCTTGAACATGAATAGCAAAATATATTATTAAAATTAATTTGGCTGGGTGTGGTGGCTCACGCCTGTAGTCCCAGCGCTGTGGGAGGCCGAGGCGGGTGGATTGCCTGAGCTCAGAGGTTCGAGACCAGTATTAGCAGCTGTGAGCCAGAGTAAGAGCCTGTCTCTACCAACATAAAAAAAAAAACAACAGCCAGACGTTGTGGTGGGCGTCTGTAATCCCAGCTACTGGGGAGGCAATGGGAAAGAGAATCACCAAAGGAAGAACATTAAAAAAAAAAAAAGAAACGAAATGAAAAAAAAAAAAGTACTTCAAACGAAGAAGAATGAACAAGCAAGCTGTAATTAAAACACATATTTTAAAAATTAATTTTACCTACTTCTGTTTGCCTTTTTAACTTGGCTACTAGGAAATTCAAAATGGCATGTGTGACCAGCATTGTACTTTTTTAGCACAGGGTTAAGTTAAACACTGATAAGTACTAGAAAAAAAAAAGCAGAGAAGGGGGTTTGCAGTTCTAAAAGGGCCACTCAAGAAGGCCTGGCTCAGGCAGGCGCTGTGGTGCATACCTGGAATCTCAGCTACTTGGGAGGCTGAAACCAGAGGAGGATCACTTGAGCCCAGGAGTTCAAGGTGGCAGTGAGCTGCATGGTGTCTCACTGCATGCTCCAGACTGGGTGACAGAGTCAGACTTTCTCAGGAAAAAAAAAGGCCTGGCTGAACACTCAATTCAATAGGATAGTTACAAATGGCTTTAAATGCTCTGGAGCAAAAGCACAAGATACTGAGGGGAGATCTGGTGTGAGGGCCCAGGAAAGGGTCTCTAGGAAGTGATGTCTGAGCTGAGACTAGATGGATAAGTAAGTATGACTCAGCAAAAAGGGGAGGAGAACAGACAGCAGCGTATTCTGAGCAGGGGAAACTACAAGTGCAAAGGCCCTGAGGTTTGGAGAGTGAGAAGTGGAGGCAGGAGTCCCACAGGGCCTGGTGAGCCATGCTGAGGCACTCAGGCTTTCTCTTGAGGATACTGGAGATCCACAGAAAGGCACTCCGCACAGTGCAGAGACCTGAGACACAAATTGGTTTGTATTTCAGAACACTTTCCAAATTAGGAAAAAATCCCTAAAGCTTTAGAAATTGCTGCCATGCACAGTAAAAAAAAAAAAAAAAAGAGAGAGAGATAAATTGCTGCCATGTCCTATAAGATAACAAAGAAAAGCTATAATTCTAACACCCTTTTGCAATAATATGCTGCCCCCATCATAATGTTGACACCCCTACATTCCTAAATGGTGAAAAACCTCTAAGATGCATGATGGGGGGTAAAAAGGCTATGATTTCACCACTAAATGTCTATTAGAATAACTAAAATTAAAACCAACCAACACCCCCCCAAAAGTCAGACAGTATGCAATGCTGTAAAGGATGAGGAGCAACTTGGAACTCTCACATACTGCTGTGTGTAGAATGGTACAACCGCTCTGGGAAACAGTTTGGCAATTTCTTAAGAGGTTAAATACACACTTACCCTAGAACAGTGGTTCTCAACCTTCCTAATGCTGTGACCCTTTAATATAAATTCTTCATGTTGTAGTGACCCCCACACATGAGGAGTGGGGTCTTGGTTCCTAAGACCATTGGAAATATGTGCTTTCTGATGGTCTTAGGTGACCCCTGTGAAAGGGGAAAGGGTCATTTGACTCCCAAAGGGGTTGCGACCCACAAGTTGAGAACCACTGCCCTAGAACATTCCACTCCTAGGTGTTTACCCAAAAGAAATGAAAATGTGTAATCTCACAAAAATCTCGTATGAAAATGTTTGTAATAGCTGTTTTGGTATCCACCCTAAATAGGAAACCATCCCAAATCCTCCCAACTGGTGAATATATACACTAAGGTCCATTCATACCATGGAATAGTACTCACAGAGGAACCAAATAAACCATAGCATGGATGAATGATAAATACACCATGCTAAGTAAAAGAGGCAAGACCCAGGAGTCTGCAGGATCCCCTGCATCTGACATTCTGGACAAGCCAAAACTCTAGGGTCTGAGGACAGACTGGTGATTACCAGGAACTGGGGGCTGGGGAGGGGTTTACTATGAGAAAATTTGGGGGGATGATGAAACTGTTCCATAGCTTGATTGTGGTAGTGGGTATATAACTACATGCTTTTGTCAAAATTCATAAAACTGTATCCCCCCAAAAGAATGGGCTGTATATAAATTTTAAAAAGCAAAAAATGACTCTATAATACTTTGGGCTTCTTTTTTTCTTTTCTTTTTTTTCAGACAGAGTCTCAAGCTGTTGTCCTGGGTAGAGGGCCACGGTAGTCACAGCTCACAAGCTCACAGCAACCTCAAACTCTAGGGCTCAAGGGATTCTCTTGCCTCAGTTTTTCTATTTTTAGTAGAGATGGGGTCTCGCTTCTGCTCAGGCTGCTCTTGAACCCGTGAGCTCAAGTAATCCACCCGCCTTGGCCTCCCAGAGTGCTAGGATTACAGGCATGAGCCACTGCACCCAGCTGTTGCATTTCTTATTTTAACTTGAATGTAGTACTATTAAATTTAACACTGCACACACCCATTCACATACGTGTGAACATATGGACACATACATGTGTTCACATGGCCATACACACACTTATGCAGGATACATGCATGTTCATGTGCACACACACACACACCTGCCCACACTTACAGACCAGACCCACAAACACTGCCACCCCGCCCCTTCCTGTTTACCTGATCAGGAAGTGGACACAGATGATACTCTCCGACTGGGAGCCCCGACCCCCAGACACCACTGTGGCCTGGGTTTGAGTCCACAGGTAGCCACCACTTCGGGCCAGGAAGCGATACTGCCCTGTTACTGCCTGGCCCTTGCTCAGCACTGAGAAGGGGAATGGGGAGGGATCAGGGCTGTAGGAGGGGCAACTGGGGACAGAAGGCTCTGAGGGCTGGGAATTTGAAGAAGGTTCTCTGAAGCTTGGGGAGCTGGGGGCCATGCAGCAGCAGCTTCAGGCTGGGGAAAGGGGACACATACAGGTGTGGATGCTCTTGCTGACTGCATCTGAGTCCAGCGCATGGATGTACTCGTAGGCGGAACAGCCAATCAAGTCATCGGGACTATAGCCAGCGACCTCTGCGATCCTGGGATGGGGGGGGTGTCTCATCAGAGTACAAGTGGCTGAGGTGGAGGGTGGGTGGAGGGAGGGGCAAGGGGATCCAGGGACAAAGTCAGTGAGAGGTAGAGATAGGATGTAACAGAGAGAGAGAGAGAGTAGTGAGCTGGATAATGGCCCCAGAGATATCCTCATCCTAAGTCCCAGAACCTATAAATATGGCATCTTACATGGCAAAAGGGACCTTGCAGAGGTGATGAAGTTAATCTTGAGAAGGAGAGATGAGCCCAGATTGCCCAAGAGGGCTCAGTGTAGTCACAGGGGTCGTTATAAGAGAGAGGCAGGGGGGTCAGAGTATGGAAAGGAGTAGTGGAGATGGAAGTGATGTGCTCTGGGATGGAAGAAGGGGCCATGGGCTAAGGAAAGCAGGTGGCCTTGAGAAGCTTGAAAAGGCCAGGACACAGATTCTTCCCTGGAGCCCCCCAAAGGAACACAGCCCTATAAACTCATTATGAATTTCTGACCCTGAGAACGATGAGCTAGTGGATTTGTGTTGTTTTGAGCCACTGAGTTCGCGGTAACATATTAACATGTCACAACAGCAACAGAGAACTGATACAAGGGGAGAGAGGGCAGAAGTGGGAGGAAGAGAAAAGAAAAGAAAGAACGAGAGAAAGCGCAAGACATAGGAGGGGAGGAAGAGAAGGGAAGAAAGAATAAAAAGAAATAGGCTGAGTGTGGTGGCTCACACCTGTGGTCCCCAGCACTTTGGGAGGCAAAGGTAGGAGGATCACTTGAGCCCAGGAGTTTGAGACCAGCTGGGGTAACATAGAAAGATCCCATCTCTACAAAGAACAAACTAAAAAAAAAATTAGCCAGGGGTGGTGGTACATGCCTGTAGTTCCAGCTACTTAGGAGGCTGAGGCAGGAGGATCACTTGAGGCCAGGAGTTTGAGGCTGCAGAGAGCTACGATTGCACCACCTTAATAGAGTGAGATCTTATCACCAAAGGAAAAAAAATGGTCCATAAAAGAATGAAAAGAAATAAAAAGTAATAATGATGATAATGATTAAAAATTAGCCACTTCTATCATGTTCTAGAACTGAGCAACTCATTAAGTACTCAGAACAACCTTACAAGGTTCTATTACAGTGGTTCTCAACCTTCCTAATGCCGCGGCCCTTTAATACAGTTCTTATGGGTCATGACCCACAGGTTGAGAATTGCTGTTCTATTATGATTCCATAGGACAGATGAGAAAACTGGCACAGAGAGGTGAAGGCACTTGGCCAAGGATACACAGCCAAGACTTAAACCCAGGGCGGTGCCTGTGGCTCAGTGAGTAGGGCGCCGGCCCCATATGCCGAGGGTGGCGGGTTCAAACCCAGCCCCAGCCAAACTGCAACAAGAACAAAAAAATAGCTGGGCGTTGTGGCGGGCGCCTGTAGTCCCAGCTGAGGGGACTGGGCATGTGAGAGTCTACAGGCCCCCCACAAAGCCTCAGAGCCTCAGGAGGCTGAGGCAAGAGAATTGCTTAAGCCCAGGAGCTGGAGGTTGCTATGAGGTATGTGATGCCACGGCACTCTACCAAAGGGCCATAAAGTGAGACTCTGTCTCTAATAAAAAAAAAAAAAAAAAAAAAAAAAAAAAAGCCTTAAACCCAAACAGCCTGAACCCGGAGTCACCATTCCTAAGCACCACTTTAGGGTGAAGGAAAAGAGGGAAGACAGAGGAAGGAAGGGAAAGGAGGACAGAGGAAAGAGGGAGGAGTGGGAGAGAGAAAAAGAGATGAAAGGAAGGACAGAGAAAGAATTAAGGACAGTTTACTAAATTTTTCCTGTGTGCTGGCCACCATACCAACTGCTTCACAAAAATGGCCTCATTTAAGAAAAAGAGCAAAGGGAGATAGACACTAAGAGAAAGACTCAAAGAGAGGCAGAGAGAATCAAAGATAAAAGGATCCATAGAAAATTCAGATATAGGCAGACACAGGAAGAGAGAGAAAGAGACTGTGCGTGCTTGACAGTGGGCCTGGGGAGGGTGGAAGGGGAAACAGCATGGGAAGTTGGGCAGGAGGGAAGAGAGGGGCTGGAGGGCAGTTGGGTCTCTGCCCACCTCTCGTCGCAGTAGGTGAATTTCATGTCCAGGCTGTGGCGGCTGAGGAAGGCCCCCTGGCCCAGTGGGGGCTCCAGGCTGCCCGGGTGAGGGATGGCTTCACAGATGAGCACCAGGCATTGCAAGGGAGGCTCTGAGTTGGGGCTCCCAGCTGGGGAGGTCTTTGTGGAGGGCCTGTAGACTCTCATATGCCCAGAGCAGTGTAGCACCTGGGGGCCAGGGGGAGCGAGATGGGGATATGTCTGGGTTCTGGGTTATCCATGGGGCTGGAAGGTGAGGGGAGCAGAGAAGAAATCCTGAGGACTCCAGAGACTCAGTTCAGAGAGGTGAGGACTAAGGACTCCCAGACTCCAACCCCAGGGAGACTCCAGGCTTAAGGGGCTGAGGAGCAGAGATCCATCTTAAGAAGACTTACAAGGAACCCAGATCCCAGCTCCACAGATGCCCAACCATCCTAGATGCCCTTAGGACCCACCAAACCCAGCCTGAGGGAGCCAAGCAGTGTCCCCAGCCCAGGAGACCCCTGGACTCCAACCCCCTTCGAGATCTTCACGGGCTAAGGCCTGGGCTCAGTGGGCCCTGCCCACCTTCCAGGTGGCCGCCTTGAGGTTGAGGGTGCGCCCGCGGCCGGTGAGGGTGCTCTTCATGCGCAAGGAGAAGCACCGCTCGGTGGGAGCCTCTGGCTTCTTGGACAGGCCTGGGGAGGGCCAGGAGTTTGGGGCAGGTCACCAGGCAGCTACAGACAGGGCCTAGTTCTCTCCAGCACCCTGGAGAGCCACCCCTGCTTTATCCCCAAAATTGGGACCCAGAACCAGAGAGGGTCCTCCAGGGGTACAGTGTGTCCCCATAGACCCGCAGAGCAGGGCCATATCCCCAGAGTCCCCAGGACAGGGCTACGTCCTCTCAGAACCTGAGGCAGGGCTGTGTCCCCTAAGTCCCCAGGGGTAGACCTATTTCTCCTCTTCCTGCTCCCCTTACCCTGGTGTTCCAGAGAAAGAAGGGATATGCTGAGGGAGGGGTTAGAGCCTCAGTTTCCTCCTCTGTAAAATGAAGAGAGGTCTCCAAGGAACTCACTTTGCTGGGGGGTCAGGGCGTCCTGAAGCTCCTCTTGGTCACAGGGATGGATGAAATCAAAGATACTGTGTCCAATAAGTTCCAGCTGCCAGGAGACCCGGGCAGAGCTGGTGAATTGGACCTTTGACCCATCTCCTCCCTACCACCCTCATCCCCTTGCCTGGATTACTTCACCAGTCTCCCCATGTGTTCATTCATTCATTCATTCACTAAGCAACTATTTATTCAATACCTACCATCTGCCAGGCTCTCTTCTAAATGGCGTGGACACATCAGTGACCACATATATAAATCTCTCCCTGGCAAAGCTTACTGGCTAGTGGGGGGAGACTGATAGTAAACAAAAGAACATATATTAACAAAATAATAAGTAATATGAAGAGAACAAAAGTAGGGCAAGGTGATGCAATGATAGGATGCTACTTTAGAAAGACAGTTTCTTTGAGGGGGTGACATTTAAAAAAATTGTTGAACAAAGCAAGTGATGTGGCCTGTGGCTCCCCGGAGCATTCAAAGAAGAAGGACTAGCCAGTCCTGAAATGAGACCCCATTCAAATCATGCCTGTTTGGCAAGCCAAAAATGCAACTTCTCATCTCAACTTAGGAAATGAGGCTGGTGCTGGGTAGAAGGGAGACAGATGACGGGAGACTTATATTGGCTCACTATGGGTGTAGTGCTAGTGACAGTGAATGGGGGAAGAGTGAGATCTTGCTCTTCTGACACCTCTTTAGCTGGATTCACACCCTGCCTCGCCACTTCCTAGCTTTGGGACCTTGGGAAATTCATCTCTCTGAATCCAAAAGCTCACACCAACAGAGAAATTAGTACCAAAGGTGAGGCAGGAAAAAGGAAGAGATGTCAACTATGGCGCCCATTTATGTGAAATAGAAAAAAGAATGGGAACTTTCTCCTGGAGCCTGCTGTAAGGATTAATTAAAGTTAGCTCTACTTCCTAAATGTGTCTTGTTTTTTATCTTCTCATCAGAAGGGCATCTGTCCCTATGCCTCTTCTGCCATCTGAGACTGGCACCCATGCCTTGATCTCCCAAGCTCTGGTCTCATTGTTTCCAACTCTATCTCCAGGCAGCACCTAGAGGAATCTTTCAAAAATGCAAATTTGATTCTACCTCTCTGGTATAACCTCTCCACTGCTTAAAATCTTTCCATGGCTCCCCAGGCCATGAAAAGAAACTTTCTAATTTAGTCCTAAATTATCCAACCCCTACTGATCTCTCTAGGTTTGTCTCTCTCAACTGCTCCCATTGCATTCTGCAACTAGCCAGGATAAACTTTATTTCCCCAAAGCCCTCTGCTTCACTCACCTATGAGCCTTTGTCTGTTCTGTTCTCTTGGTCACGTATATATTCCTGATATTTACCAGTCTCATCCACTCCCCTAACCACCCCATCCCCCTTCTTTTTGAGACAGAGTCTCACTCTACCCTGGGTAGAGTGTAGTGGCATCATCAAACTCAAACTCCTGGGCTCAAGTGACTTTCCTGCCCCAGTCTCCTCAGTAGCTGGGACTACAGGCACATGCCCCATGCCTGGCTAATTTTTCTATTTTTGTTAGACTCACTCTTGCTTAGGCTGGTCTCTAACCCCTGAGTTTAGGCGATCCTCCCACCTCAGCCTCCCAGAGTGCTAGGATTACGGGTATGAAGCACCACACCCAACCTCCATATCTTTTTGACTAGCTATGACTTTCAGGCTTCAGCTCAGATGTACTTTCTTAAGGGAAACACTCAATTCCCCCTCTCCCCAAAGGCTGGGTCAGTAACCCCACTCCCCTCCTTGGGCTCCCACACTGTCCCATTCTAGCACTGACCATTCCAGGTTTTCCTTTCTGATGACACACCTATCTCCCCTCTATACTTTGAATTCCATAAAGGCAGGGGCACTGTCTTGGTCACCACTATATCCCCAGCATCACCAGCTCAGGGCCAGCCACAGAGCAGGCAGCTCCTCTCACCTGACTGAGGCCCAGGTGTTTGCTGACATTCTCCGACAGGTAAGCCATATCTCCCTCGATGGTGAGCACCATGACGAAGCCCTCCAAGGCCTTCAGGTAGCAGGCATCCAGTGGCTCTCCCACCTGGTTCCACTCCCCTGTGCCGGGGGCAAGGGGGCGGGTGGGGGCATCTCTAGTCAGTTGTGGGCTTACCCTGGCTACCCTCACTCTGCCTCATCGAGAGAATTTTACAGTTCCCCCCAGCTAAGGGGGGGCACATCCTAGTGACTCGGAGTCCCAAGGAAGAGGGCAGGACCATCAAGCATTGGAATTAGGAGCAGGGCCTCCCAAGGAGCAGAATTCTGAGGATATGGTCCTTCCAGGAACACAGAATGGCTACTAAGAGAATAAGCTATAGAACTACAGGGGAGGAGAGGGGAAGAGGTGTTCTCAAGTACAATAACTAAAAATTGGACAGCCCAGACTCCCTGGGGCATTTATTATAAGAGGGCAGGGTCTATCTGGAAGATCTCGTAGGGGGACCAAATCCTAAGGGTTGAGCAAGGGCCCGAGGGAGTTAGGGGGCCTCACTTAGAGTCCTAAAGAGGCGGGGCTTCCCAAAGGCGCACTCCAGGGGGCGGGGCCACATTAGTGATAGCCTCTAAGGGGGTGGGGCTCCAGCAGGTCCGGAACTCGAATTGGGAGGAGCCTCTCCAGGATAATGATTCCAGTGGGGTGGGGCTCCACTCGGAAAACGCTATTAGGAGGCGGTGCCTGGTCGGGATAAGACTTCCCGTTGGCTGGGCGTCTCTGAGATGTAACTTTTGGTGGGCGGGGCCTTGTCAAGATAAGAATCCCCGGGTGCGGGGCTCACCAGCGGTGCAGAGGCGGTGCATGCGCAGGTAGCTGATGGTGAGGCGCATGATAGAGGCCTTGTCCAGGTGGGCGCTGACGCCGCGCGCGAAGGGCAGCGTGTGCGCCAGCTGGTACAGCACCTCGGTCTCCTGGCTGCGCCGGCTGCGGGCTGCATCCCGAGACTTTTCCTTGCGTAGCTCCGTGCTCGACCTGAGGGCAAGAGCATTCACAGTGGCGTCCCGGAAAAGGAAAGAGGTGGACTGGACGTGCCACATGGGGCCAGTGCTCATTGAGGGCAGGACCGCGGCTGTGCAGCCCGTTTTGTGTGGCTCCTGCGAGTTCACGACGCTTTCAGTGCCTGGGAGGGTTATACTTTAGAGCCCCACCTAGCCCGGATTTTACCTGTTTCCAAGCCAGCCCGTGCTACCCTCCTGGCGCCTAGCTTCTCTCCCAAGTGCCTTGCTCTGTCCCCTCCCTGACTTACCTGTAGGGGACGCCTAAGAGACATGGGGGCCTCCTGCTGAGAGGGGGCTGGCCTAGCTGGCCTGGGGCCAGAGTAGGGAAGGAGCTTGAGGCAGAAGCCCGCAGCTTCCCAGGCCCCCTGCCCAGCAACCTCCCAGAATCCCCTCCTCTTCCCTTTCTTCTCAGCTGAGCGGAGTCCTCATGATCTAGGAACGTAGATCTCAAAGTCTACCCACCACTAGGAGGGGCAGGGACCCAGCAGGGTGACACAGCAAACCAACCAGTTCTGTCCAGCCAACAGCTAACCGCTCACTCGAGCCTGTAATCCACTTCAAATACCTCATTTTTTGTGTGGGGGTTGAAAGAACGAGTATCTATTTGTCAGAAATAACTGCTCCTTATCCAGCTTTTACTATGTTAGACCCTGGGCCAAGAGTGAACCTTTTAACCCATTTAATGCTCTGACAGCCTTAGAGGGGAGTTAATGGCATTGAACAGAAGAAACCGAGGCAGAGGTGCAGGCTTGCTCATAAATAGTGAAGCCAGGGTCTAAAAACTGGTCTGCCCAAACTCTTAGATTTTCACTGTGTCTCTGGCTCTGGTTTATCTCCAGGTTTTGGCAACACTCTCTGTTTCTGCAACTGTCTTCAAATCAAACTCCAGGTCTGTCTGAACCCAAAGTCTCTATACTATCATTTCTGAATAAAAAGTACAGGGTGCTAGTATAGTATATGGTATAGTCTTACCTACGTTTATAATATTAGTAAAACCATTACAACTAAGCAACTGTCATTTGCTAAATATTTGTGTCTGACACTGTGCTACGTATTCTGCCCATGTGTACTCATTCAATCCAAGAGGAAGGCATTTTAAATCACCACTTTACAAAGGGGAAATCGAGTCTCTGGAAGGTGAAGTCCTTTGCCCAAGATGTTACAAAGCCAGTAACTGGCAGAGCTGGGATTAGAATCAGGGTGGTGAGGTTCCAAAACAGCCTTTTCTGTAATCTTCTTCTTCAGACCCATCCCAGGGAAGCAGAAACTCTAGGAAGGCAGGCCGTTCCTTCCTATATTCAGAGGAACAAAAGCTGGTTCTAGGGTGGCATTAACTTCAGCCCCGGGTTGGAAACCTGGAGCTCCACCCCCAGGGAGAGGGGAGGAGATTTCCTATCTGGATGCAGGGTGGGGGGAAGGCCTCAGTGCAACAGAGTAGGAGGCACAGAAAGAAGCAGACTGAGTGGAGGGTTGACGGGGTGAGAAATCCCCCCATCCTCTCCCTCGTGGTTGGTGGGGGCAGAGGCCTCAGTCCTGCCTGCCCCAGAGGACAGTCTGTTCCAGTCCTGTTTGTCTTCCTGCCCAGAGGGTGGGGGTAGGCGGGCCTCCCTGAGCTGGGGGCCCAGACAGAGGGAACAGGGAGTGGGAACAGGCACTGCCAGGGCCCCACCTCCCAGGCAGCTGGGCTCTGTAATCCTCTCTTCATGGTAGGGCTGCTTCCTTCAGTCAGCTGGAGGCTGCAGGGGGACCCTCCTTCAGCTCCAAGTCTGTTCTCAGAACGTTCTAACATCTCTTAACGGGAAATGTGGGCCTTTCTGGTTAAACAGTATGTGAGGTTAGCTCCTCTGGTTCAGGGTTCTAGTCCATTACTTATCAGCTGTGTGACTTTAGACACATTGCACAGCCTCCCTGAACACAGTAACAGCATTGGGTTGTTTTAAAGTTTAAATGAGTTAATATATGTCAAGGAGTCAGAAAAACAGGGCCTTGGCAATTTGTTAGTGCTATAAAGGCTAAACTTACCATTCTCCCTTTGTGCACATCAAGGATGGAAGGCTCAGGCTTAGGAGCCTCTTAGGTTCTAGAGTCGCCTGTGGGCTGTGATGGTGACCCCAAGATGTGGCATTTGTGTACAATTGCATGATTAAGGCCAGACACAGTGGCTCACTATTGTAATCCTAGCACTCTGGGGAGCTGAGGCGGGTGGATCAGTTGAGCTCAGGAGTTCGAGACCAGCCTGAGCAAGAGTGAGACCCTGTCTCAGCTGGGCATAGTGGCTGGTGCCAATAGTCCCAGCTACTCAGGAGGCTGAGGCAAGAGGACTGCTTGAACCCAGGAGTTTTAGGTTGCTGTGAGCTAGGCAGACACCATGGCACTCTAGTCTGGGCAACAGAGTGAGACCCTGTCTCAAAAAAAAAAAAAAAAATTTTTTTTTATTATTACATGGTTCTTACACACACACCTTGGGAGGCCTAAATAATAGTAATAGTAGTAATAGTGATATCGTTGGTGTATTGAACAATCATGGAGCTAGAGACTCCATTAAATCCTTATAACAACCCTCAGAGCAGAAGTAGATCACTCTCTTTTTATACAGGCAGAAACTGAGGTTTGGAGCAATGGCAGCCCCGCATACCCAGGGGTAATCTGTGCTCACCCCATTTTCAGTTAATCCAGCCAGGTACCTGCTATTACCTTCCCCATTTTCTGATGAGGACGCAGGCCCAGGGAGGTGAAGGAACATGCCTGAGTCCACACAACTTTCAATAGCAGAGGAAGGATTCAAGCCACTATCTACTTCCTCCTCCTAGAAGTCTGGGTTGATATCAGTTTACTGCATATCTACCTACTGGGTATCCTGCCTCCCAGGTCTGTTTCCTCTCTGGTTCCTCACTTTGATCTGGGAGTGGGTAGGGGAGGGATGACCCTTATTTTCCAGGATGTGAAACTGAGGCTCAGAGAGGCAGCTGCTGACACGAGGCCATACAGCCAGGAGGTGGCTAAGCTAGGATTTGAACCCAGACTTTGGGGCCTGTGCTCTTGGCAGATGTGCCCACCACTCAAGGGGGCCCTGCTCTGCCCCTCCTTTGCCAGGTGGACTCAGTCCCTTCCCCTGTCCCACCCTTGCTGCCTCCTGATCCCTGATTTTCCCAGCTGGCCCCATGCCCAGCCCTGGTCCAGCCCCTTGGCACTCTGCCCAGCTTGGGACGTGCAGCTGGAACCCTGCCACCCTTCCTCTGTGTTCCATCCCAGAACAAGGGGTGGGGCCACAGCCTAGAGGCCTCAGGGTGAGGCCTGGGAAAAGGGCTGGGGCCCAGCACCCCCTAACCCAACCAGGAGGGACAGAAGCCCACGTCTTCCCTGTCCTGAAGGTCTTGGCCCCAATAAGCAACAGTGTGATGAAAGTGAGGAGACTGCCCCACATTCAGGGCTGCTTCTGGACCTCTCTCTTCAGATACTCAACTGGGCATTGGGGCTCTTGCAAAAAGTGGAGGATCTAGAGGTGGGGGCTTAGGTCATACCTCGGCAAGGACTCCTCTTGGCATTGGCCAGAGGTAGTCTGAGAGGCCAGAGGTAGTGTTTGAGTTTGAGAAGGGCCTCGAGTGGGGCCAGGAGCAGACTCTCTTCCCCTGATTCTTCTTGTGCCCAAGGACATGGTACTCCAGTGGGGTGTCCCATCCCTAAAGTTTTATATTCTCTGGGAACCCTTCTCCGGTGCTCACTTAGGGTCGTATACCCATCAAGGACTTACAAGAACACCCCTGCTCACAGTGTGATGGCAGAGAGTCCAAACTGGAAGAAAAGGGGGCAAAGAGATGTGGGGGACCCACTCACCATCTCCCAGGCCCCCTCTGGATGAAGTGCCATCCTAGGGGCACAGGAAGAAACAAAGTGTGGCCTGGATCCGGGTGCAAGTTATGAGTGGGTGGTGCGCAGCGATGAGGTGACACCACAGGAAAGGGCTGGCCGTGGGTAAGGAGGGGGGAGACCCCAGCTCCTCAGGAGGGGCCCCCACCCAGCCAGGAGGGGGTGCTGGGAGGTGGGGCTATGGCTGGCCCAGAAGGGGTGGAATACAATTCCCTGGCCAGTTCAGAGCCAGGGACTGGAATAGAATGATGGGGGCAGAGTTGGGGGGGCAGTAAAAACATAGGGGTGTGGAAGGATCCAATCAGACCTGCGAATCCAGGGAGGAGGGAAGGGGGTGAGGTTTACTGGATGCCTCAGATTGGGCCGGGAAAACCAACAACTTGGGTCATTTTCTGGGGTCCCATGAGAACATAGCCAGATAGGACCCTCTGGCAGTGGTCCCAGAGCACAGGCTCCCTTCTGCCCTAGTAGATCTGCACCTGCTGGGAGGTGAACCCAGCAACCCACCCTCTGCCCAGGATAAGCCAGCTGAGCACTGCACAAGGGGCTCCCATGACAGGCTCTCACACTTAGGCGGGCACAGCTCCCACCAAATGGGGTCTCCCCAAAGTAAGGGTTGAATGCCCCCCCATCCCTCAGTAAAAGAGACTGGGTGGGGGTGGAGGAGTGAAACAAAGGGCCGGACTTTGGGAAGCAGGTCAACCTTGTTACCCTTTTATTTAAGGGGGTGATCTACCTTTTAAAAGGCTACAGAAAGGTCCCAGGCAGTTTCTGAAAGGGGACGCTTTCTGCTCATTTCAAGGTAAACTCAAGGTTTGGGAGACTGTGTCAAGAAGGCTACACCAAAGGAATGTTTCTGCTCTTGAACTCAGGAGATGAATGCCATTCCAAGGGACTCCTATATCTGTGAAGGCTCACTTGGGAGTATCTCATATTTCCTAGGATCCCAAGGTTCTGGTGGCAAAGAACAACCTCAATCCTGAAGGTTTGGAAGCCAGGGGTATCAATCTGTGTCGGGAAAATACCTCCAAGAAGCCTACTCAAATTCAACTACCCCTAGATCTGTAACCCAACTCAGACGGGGAAGTGAGCCTGGGTTAGCGGGAAACCCCGAAACCACTACTGACGAGACAAGTGGGGTAGCTGGGGACTTGGGGAGATCCTCCACCCCTACAGTCCTCTACCGTGGAGGGTGTGGCAGGGATGTGCCTCTAACTGCGCCCCCAGGGGTGGCCTTGCCTCACTCCAGCGCACGCCTCCACCACCCAGCTCAGGGGTCTCCAGGAGAGCCCCCCAATCCCTATCATTCCTGCCCCCGAACCCAAGTACCTTGCGCGCTGCAGCCCCAGCGCCATGGCTCGCGGGTCGCCGCTCCTGAGCCCTTAGAGGCCCCCAGCCCCCTCCCCTGGCCCTGTGAGCCCCCTCCTCAGCTCCGCCCTCCGCTGCCTGGTTGGCTGAGCTGCGTCCAATCCGGAGCTCTGGTTGGGCGACGGGTCTGTCACTCCCGAGAAGAAGGCGGGACCAGAGGAAAAGACTTGGAACTCCAGGGGGAGTGGGGGACACCAGTAAAGCACACCCCCTCCCCCAGCCGCGCCCCTTACGGCAGACTTCTGCTGTGTGGCACGCACAGTCCGCTGGCCGTGCCTTCTGTCGCCCAGCCTCTGAAGTTCCAACACCAGTGACCCTACCCAGTCACTCTGCTCCCTACCCCAGCCCCCGGCTTCTAACCCTCACCCTCCTCTCGCCTCTCCATTTCCACCCCCTTTCTGGGGCCTCCGACCTCCAATCCCACCCCTTCCAACCCCCAAGCCTTGCCTCCTCGGACTCCCAGCCGCCCCTGGTCCGAATTCACTGAGTCCCCACGCCTCAACTCCCAGTCCCATACTGGTTCCACAGTCCCTCGCGCTGTGGATCCCAACGCTCCCTCTTGGTCTCCAGCCCCTTCCTGCCACCCGGGTCCGGAGCTTTGCGGTTCCCGTCCCCCAACTCGCCCCGTTCGTCCGGTCTGGAGCCCTCTGCACTCCAGCCCACCTTCCCCAGCCCCTTCGTCTCTCTAACTCCTTATTCACTTTCCTACTGATGAATAATTAAGTTTATGTTAAGAAAATCTGTTTTAATTCAGTCCCACCTCCTTTTAAAAAGAACAGAGAAACGGCATCTTTTTACTAGTCAAGTAAGGAGAGAGGTACAAAGTTAATGAGGGAAGGTGATTGCAGTACACATGGATAAGAAACTCTGTGTGTGTGTGTGTGTGTGTGTGTGTGTGTGTGTGTAGCGCGCTTGCGCAGAGGGGGCTGCTTGTCAATAGCATATTGGACCAATATTCTGGATTCAGCCTCAGGCAAGAGTAAGTTACCATAGGCGACGCCTACAGCAGAAGTGGCCTTGCTGATCTTTGAACTCACAGGCAAGTACAATCTCAGGGCCTTTGCACAAGCTATACTGTCAGCTTAGAACACTCTTCCCACAGAAATCCACCTCACCCCACCCCAGTATCCCACTGACTTTTCTTCTGGGAACCCATTTTTCTTCCCTCTCAGTCTATTTAATTTGAGTAGGACTGGCCATAGGAGCCGTCCCCTGACCAACTCCGAGGATGTACATAGGATCTGGATCTAGCCAGTTTGTTCTGTTTCTTTGGCCACAGTGATTGGTCCCACGCAGGAATGTAACCTAACATGGATGAAGCTGGAACATATTCTTCTTAGTAAAGTATCTCAAGAATGGAAGAAAAAGTATCCAATGTACTCAGCCCTACTATGAAACTAATTTATGGCTTTCACATGAAAGCTATAACCCAGTTATAACCTAAGAATAGTGGGAAAGGGGAAAGGAAGGGGAGGGAGGGGGGAGGTAGGTGGAGGGAGGGTGATTGGTGGGATTACAACTGTCGTGCATCTTACAAGGGTATATGTGAAACTTAGTAAATGTAGAATGTTAATGTCTTAACACAATAACTAAGAAAGTGCCAGGAAGGCTATGTTAACCAGTGTGATGAAAATGTGTCAAACGGT